>QLPG01014349.1:2964-16906 GCA_003314385.1 Gomphus sp. MG54 | reverse complement strand
ACTGCATGCATATAACACAGGTCCGGTACAGCGAGGATCTCTTCGTGGTAAATATCGCCACAAACTAACAGAACTCGTAAATTTTGCTGACATTCTGGCAGGGATATAAGCATTATTTGCACCGCAAGATCTCACCATTGTTCCCATTTGGGTACACCTCTATGTTTTATTTCTAATGATGCCAACAGCTTAATACCGGATCCTCGTAGGTTCGGCCTATCCTACACAACCTTCCAATACTCCTCCTTGTCTCTCTCCCCACCAACGGGCGCCGGTGCCGACTTCACCATCACCGCCTCATTCAAAGTCACCAACACCGGGTCCGTCGCCGGATTCGAGATCGTGCAACTCTACACATCGTTCCCGAAGACCTCGCCACTCACACATCCACCCCGCTCTCTGCATGCATTCGCCAAGGTGTTCGTGGAGCCGGGCAAGACGACGAGCGTGGTGCTCGTGCTTGACAAGTATGCTGTTTCGTATTGGGAAGAGCGGATTGGGTGTTGGATGGCGGAGGCGGGGGTGTATACTGTGTATGTGGCTGCGTCTAGTGAGGATGTGAGGGCGGAGGGGAGCTTTGTGATTGGTAAGGAATTTGAGTGGTCGGGATTATGATCCTTTTTTTTTACTTTGTTAGTGTAACCATAAGCTGTGTTGCGTTTAAGAAATATCATGGTGCCGGCTAGAATGACTCGCACCGAAACATAAGCACAAAAGGCAGTATACAACTGAGAAAACGTGGACCATGTAAACAAAAATTGAGTCAGGGATCTCACTACTGAAATATGGGAAACCATGCTGGTGAACGGGAATTTTCAGCAAGCATCGTTTCAAGTTTACTGAGACTATTTACCAGTGCATATTCACAAGTTGAAATTTCGATTTAAAAACTCACGGTAGCGGCTTTGAAATTTTTTCTCATAAAGGTCATGTTGGGGGCTCGTCTCTTCATCATTTGACCGCATTCTCGTCGCTGAGTTCCTGTGCTAAGATACAACGAGAGAAAGTCTATATTTCCTTTTCTTTTTCATGTATTCTCTACCGATATATCGTCGACTCTATTCCAAATCAAGCATTATGCTCAATCGACTGACAATGCACCCCTTGGAAAGTGAAAAAGGGACTGACCATGCTTTTTGACAAGCCTTTCACCTACAATCACGTTCGGGACTGAACGAGAACCCACACTAATGTCATTTCTCGCTAGTTGTCTGCCAATAAGGCCAGCCGCGGTGAAGTTGCCTTGATCATCCATATTATCGCCACGGGTTCCACTCACAGGACCATCTGTCGTATCATTACTCCTTGTGGTCAGGTTGTCTCTGGGTGGGACAACGCTCTGGGCAGGTGGTGGTCGGACTGAATAACTTCAGTGATGGTAATCGGAGACGGTGGACGGAAAGTAATTACCCATGCCCTGAAAAAGGGCAGGTGGTGGTCGGACTGAATAACTTCAGTGATGGCAATCGAAGACGATGAACGGCAAGTAATTACCCATGCCCTGAACAAGAGTCACTTGGGGTCCTATGCTGAAGAGCGTTAGCATCCCGGACATGACCTGGAGATTTGACATGCGACGGAATTGCATTGGGAGTGAGTTTGTACGGACCTTGCATCGACAAGAGAGGGTTTATTATCAAAACATTCATTCGACATACAACCTAGGGGTATGAAGCACACCTTTTCAAAGTGTATTCCTCTTTCTTCGCCACACTCTCAAGGTCTAAGGCAGGCACAGAAGTTGCACACTCATAGGGACTCTTTCGGCTTAGACAACGTCGTGAATGGTTGTCTCGCGTTTGTACCCACCTGTACCTGAATAACTTCCAAGCGAAGTTAGGAGTAACTCGCACTCTACTTATGTACTTGATGATGGGGGGCATTGCACATACGGAGATGCAACCATTAACATTTTCACTAGGAGAAATAAGGTCATGAGCGGTTTCATCCATTGATATGATAAATATTCTACCCGCCGAACTCATGACTCTCATATAATTACTGCTATCGAAATTTCTAATCCGACACTGAAAGTTAGGAAATTTCGGCTAGCAGGCCACTTGGAGAAACTAAAACGAGCCAGAGACCTGATTACTGAAATCTGGAGGACCATGGTAGTGGCTTGGAAGATTTCCTAATAAAGGTTACAGACAGGGTTGGGCGTGGCTCGTCTCTTTCATCATTCATCATCGCACTGCGTTCCATTGTCTTCGCAGAGTTCCTGAGCTAAAATAAACGATCGGGTCTATATTTCCTTTTCTTGTCCAGATATCCCTCTACGATATATCGTCGGTTCTATATCCAAATCAAGGTGCTGTGCTCAACGGGTAAACAAGGTAACCGTTAGAAAAAAAGACTGACCAGGCGCCCCGACAAGGTTTTCATCAAAAGTGAGGTTGGGGACTGAACGAGAGTCAACGCTAATGTCATTTTTCGCTAGCTGTCTGCCAGTGCGGCCACCCGACGTGATGCTCCCTGGAGGAGAACTCTCGGTCACGGATTCGTCACGATGTGCCGTGACATTGCTTACGCCCAGAAACCTCCATATTATTATCGCCATGGCCACCCACAGGACCGTCAAGGATAGCTGAAACTTTTAACAACAGACCGTTACTCTTGTCTCCGTTTGGGAAATCGCTACGCGCAAGTGACGCTTGGGGGCTGAATGAGAATTATCATAATGGTCACCAGAGACGATGAGTACTTACGCGCTGCCTGAACAGGTCCTATGCGGAAGAGTGTTAGGATCCAGAAAATGACCTGAAGATTTGAGATGCGACGGAATTGCATTGGGAGTGGGTTTGTACAGATCTTTGCATCGATTAGAGGGGGTTTTTATATCAAACGGTCATTCACTATACGATCTAGGGGTAGAAAGCTCACCTGTTTGAGCTGTACTCCTCTTTCCTCGCTACACTCTCAAGGTCTAGGTAGGCACAGAAGTGCACACTCCTAAGGACTCTCCGCACTCTCCGCCTAAGACAACGGCTCCTCGGTACCATTTGGACCCAAAATCATCCATCTGTACCTAAATAAATTCTTAATACAGGTTAGCAGCGTATCAGGCTCTATATACACCATGGTGGGGTACCTTGCAGTGACGACGATGAAACCATCAACGTTTCACTAGGAGCAATACGGCCATGAACGGCTACATCATTCATAGGGATTAATGTTCTCCCGGAAATTCATGACTGCCATCTAATTACTCATGGTGCACAGCGAGTAACACTGGAGATCCGTGGGTTGTGATCATATCGAAGCAGATGGTGTGAGTTACTATATAATCATTTCAAAAATTTATATATTTCCATAACCCCGGCAGACGATAGATTCCGCTTGAAGTTCAATTCGACGATAAGCTGTGTGCGCTAAGGACATATCGAATCAGCATCCAATAATTACTTTGTAATCACATGATAACATCAAGACTCTCAGAGAACAAATGTGAATGCAGTTACGGTACCGCCTGTTGCATTCGTTCCAATTCACCATATGCACACTAAACCCCAGACATTTGTGAGGGATACTATCTTACTCGAGGTTTGTTATTTATAGTGTCTACTGAACGTGACCGACCGTCGTCAGGTCGACTTATTTATTATTCAACTTCCGTTGATTCCTTTCCAAACTTACGTCATCTCCCCCAGCGAGAACGCAAGAAATCCTTCACACAAAGTCCAAAGTCTCAGTCGCTGCCAAGAACACATAAAACTATCAACTGAAACACGATGAAACAAATCTTCCCTCGTTACCAGTTCACCGCTTACATGACATAGCCTCTGAAGCATGGTGTGCTCATGGCGCATGAAACTGCCACCGAACAGGAGTTTCATTCATTCATACCTCTGATGTGAGTATCCAGTATCAACGTGGATCGCATTCCACCGGACTGGGACCTTTATCCGCTGCTCCACCATGACCCAACCTGGATGACATCTCACCCGAGCACATCGAACCTCAGTGCGGATGACATAAAAGCATGGCACAGGAACTGATAATGGCCCAAGGGACGCAGTCCTTGGCATGATTTCTCCCTGTTTTTGTTCGGCCTTTGATCCTGTCATGGTTTAAATTCCTTTCTGCATGACGCTGCTCCGGGGCTTTTCCAAAGGTTTTTAGCCGGTCGCTTCTTCAACATGTGATGAAAATATTCCTCGGGACAACGTCGTTGCATTACTAATGGGATGCGTAACAACCCCTGGTGCTTGTATGACTTGCCCCAGATATTTCTCTATGGTGCCTTAGCTAGAGAGTTTTTTTTTTTCGCCCTCTAGCTATCATTTGCTATTGATGTATGGAATTGTATATATCCGTTTCCAACGGCGCGTATAGTCTTCTTAGGATATATATGGCTTACGCCGTCTGGTGGTGCTCTTACCGTAGGCATTCCACTTACTACACATGTCGTCTGATCAGGATGCCGCAACCATCATCCAAACAAAATCTGACAGGTAAGTAAGCAAACATCGAGAGGTATACAAACTCCTTAACAATGAAACTAGTATCACGGTAAACTACGTCTCCTTCGCTGCTCTTGGTAAAGAAGCCCGATCTACCTGACATCAACTGTTCTAATGTCGTTCGGGAATAGCATTGCTCTTATTTGATTCGTTGCTCACCCTACCGCCGGAAATCAAGCACGTTTGGCAGAAAAGGATCAAACTAGGCTCAATTCTCTACACCATGGCTCGATACCCTGTAATAATTGTATTCATTTTGAATACATATTTAACTTTCTTCCCTGTATCACTTCAGGTGTGTGGATTCAAACTGTGATTTCTAACATCCCAATTTCATTGATTAGAAAATTTATAGTATGTTTTTTTCGATATAGCTCTCAAAAAGAATGAAAACAAGGGTCCTTACATTATTTTAAGGACATGTCAAGGCTTACTTTACTTTGTAGATGTTATTGCGTTTCTACCATTAATAGGGATACAGGGCGATTACCTTTTTTATTTGTCTTCAAAGGAAATGTTATGAATAATATCACCACAATCTAGGTCTTCTGCTAGCACGTGCATATGCTATCTCTAGTCAAAGTCGAATGGTTCTCTGCATCCTTGGACTGTTATTTCTCGGTGTCTTTATAACTCAACTGGTATGGTGTTTCTTTTCAAAAACTCCATCGTCAAGTCTAAGATTGTACTCATAGTACTTAAATGCTTAGTATTCAGCTGTTATTAACAACTGCAGCATCAGTAGTTCACAGTTGAACTTTTTAAATTTGTAAGTGCTGTCACAGAATATATACCTACACTTATGCTGATCGCATCTCCTCCAGGTGTAAGAAGTTAACCTTTTTTTTTTTGGAAATGTATCTGATACATGAAGCAAGTGAATACAATTAATGGGATTACAGCTGTACTTTTTGATACCGGGGTTGTTCTAGTAATTATTCAGAGCAGCATCGAAACCCGGAGGCTTCAACCGGGGGTTAAAATTTGGCATATGCACTCAATCACTGGGTTATTGATTAATCAAGGTGATATTTTCTCTCGTCGGTAGGGATGAATTGTATAACCTATTATTGAAATCCAAAAAAAGGCTTTGTTAGATATGGGTAATCAAGTTTTCACTAACTATTAATCTTTTTTTTTTCAAACAATCTTACCTCCAAATTAGATTTGTGCTTACAGTCAGTCTCGCTACCACTATCACAGACAAGGTATTTATCTGCTTTTTGAATTATATTATTATATTATGTTTATCGAGTGGACACCATACATTCCAGGTGTTGAGAGTGCGTGATATATTGATATCGATTAACACACATTTCTAACATGTTTTACATCTCAAATCTTGGTATTTTCAGCCAAGCATTGCTGTCATTTTAAACCCCCTTCAAAACTGGTAGCTATTTTTACCAAGTTTGCTCTCATGAAATGTCTCTATGCTAATATCACACGTTCCAGTCTCTCAGTAATCCTAATCTGCCGGTTCCATCTCATACTCTCAGAACAAAACTCCCATCCCAACGGAACCTCACCTTCACCTTCACCTTCCCTTCCCGTCATCAGTTTCCGAGCAGTCACAGAGAGGGTTCATAAAGCCGTAGTAGAGGAATTCGGGGACTCATTCTGGAATCAGTCTCTACACCCAGTGACGTCAGAGGAAATGGGGAATCCAGATGACACAGACGTATCACCAGATGCAGATCTAGAGCTGCAGGAGTATCCTAGGACCAGGGGATATGCAAGAGACGCAGAGAACGAGGCAGGTGTGTGTGTACCCACGTTTGCCCGCCGTCAATGTGGATCGGAAATCTCAACACCAAGTTGATAGGATCTGTCTTCTCGGATTTGAACGTTGGTCATACTGGATTGGGCAACAATTAAATACACCCCTTGTTCAACTATCCCCTTTTTAGCCGACTCAGCTGTGGTTTGAACCGGCTAGAATTATTGAGCGCACTCGCATTACGAATTTTACGTGTGTTGCTTGTAGTTTAACTGTGGCACGTTTTAATGTACCGCATGCCAATGGGTTCTGGGTCACAAAATCTCTCTGCAAACAACTGCATTTCATGCCGACATATTTCCTGAAATATCGTATCGTATCATAGCAATTTTCTTTATTTTTATTTCGCTTTGTGTTCCGTAAGCGAGTCCGGGATAAAGCGTGAGTAGGCTCATCAAGTTTTTCTCCAACCGCAATTCCAATATTTTTTTTTTTTTTTGATTCGGGAGATTCGGGAGAACCAACCTCATAATCCCGAGCATAGGCTCCATCGCGACGATGAGGAGACAATAAACATCCTCATTCTGAGCCGTATATTCCAATGAGCTCATCCACCCAGGAACGCTGGAGGCCTGACTGATACCTGATACCTATCCTGGTGATAGGTGATATGGGATAATCACATAGAAGAAGGCAGGGAAAGAATTTCATACAATAAAATACATGAAAAAACTAGCTGTTTCATATCATAGAATCATCGTTGAAGAATGCAGGTTGATTCTCTCTCTCTGCACAAATCACACACAAAAAAAGGTTTATTTCATCTCAGGACTCATATCCGAATTTTTAGAGCACATTACAAGTTCAAAGTTCAAATAAAAGAACCGGAATCAAAGTGTATGTATACTTGTCCTAAACTAAAACCTCCCAACATCCAAGTGCGAATGGGGACGTCCGACTGGACATTACCTGTTGCAGATTTTTTTTTGCTGTCCATACAGTATAGTAGACTTCCTTGATACAGATTTCAGTCAAGCTCAATTTTAGCTCAAAATTTTGTAGATTAAATTTCAAAAAAATTATATTACAGCTAAGAAGTGTATTGAGAACATTTTTGCTCTATATTATAGGGGTGAAAAAGCATTTGTTGTGGCAGAGTAAATTATTTTGTGGAACAGGTCAAAATGTCACAGGTATAGGTCCTTGATACAAGTGTGACACCCTATTCTCCGTGCGTGGAATTTGCAGCCTGTTGTAATTAGTCATCTATTTCTTTGTATTACTAGTGTGTTGCATGTCACGCTTTGGTAGCCCCAATATCTTTGTGGTCAGATTAAGGTCAAGTTAGGTCAAATCCCACTCAGAGTTTTTGTAATTAGCAATAGGAGATGCATAGCTTCCCTAACCTGAACACTCTATGACAAAATCTCTCAGAAAAGTTGAGCAATCACTGATTTAAGATTGTATGTTATCAAAATTGAGAAATTTTAGATGAAAATAAATTCCTCCTGAATGCAATTCTTCTCCCTCCCTTGTGTGGGTTGGCTTAAATGTTGCTTATATATAGTAGATTCTTTGTGCAAAACACTGTATTACTGGAATGAGAATTGACCTTGGAAAATCATTTTGTATCAAGGAGGTATCCTGTATCAAGGAGGTCTACTATACTGTATTAGCTACACTATGGATGAAAATAAGCGTGCATCAAGCTGAAAAACAAAGTTGATCAATAAACAGCAAGTTGTTGAAGTATATGAATAGGAAGGATGATGAAAAATATGTCACATGATCATGTGACATCACCTAATGCACATCACCTAATGCATTAGGTAATGTAAAAATCCTCATCTGTTTGCAAAACGAGCCATTACTTCCACTCAAGCCAAACAGTTGTCCTTTCCGCGGTCCTTGCTCAGCACCACCGAAATTCAACAAGAGCACCACCAGACGGCGTAAGCCATATATATCCTATGAAAACTTTATGATCAAACATCCTAGCAAGAATAAGATTATTCGGCCTCTTCTTACTGCTCTGACCAACAACGAAAAACGCAGCGTCATTCTTTTGTGACCAAAACTCCAACGATGAAGCATCCATGAACAGATGTATCTCATTCTTCTTCGCAAAAGACACAGCATGCGGTCTCTTCAAAGCCATCTGACAATGCACAGTTCAAAAATTGATTCAGCTTGTCTGAATTGAGGTGAGGTGAGATAGAGATAAGATGAGGTGAGGTGAGATAGAGATGAGATGAGATGAGGTGAGATAGAGATGAGATGAGATGAGATGATATTCACAAGATCGTGTGACTAATGCGACCAATGTACTGATGCCTGTCGAATTATTCCAACAGCTCTTACCGTAGACATTCCTCTTACTACACATGTCGTCTGATCAGGATGCAGCAACCATCATCCAAACAAAATCTGACAGGTAAGTAAGCAAACATCGAGGGGTATACTACAAACTCTTAACAATGAAAACTAGTATCACGGGACACTACGTCTCCTTCGCTGCTCTTGGTAAAGAAACACGACCTACCTGACATCAACTGTTCTAATGTCGTTCGGGAATAGCATTGCTTTTATTTGATTCATTGCTCACCCTACCTCCGGAAATCAAGCACGTTTGGCAGAAAAAGATCAAACTAGGCTCTATTCTCTACACCATGGCTCGATACCCAGTAATAATTGTATTCATTTTGAATACATATCTCACTTTCTTCCCCGTATCACTTCAGGTGTGTGGATTCAAACTGTGATTCCTAACATCCAATTTCATTGATTAGAAAATTTATAGTATGTTTTTTTTTTAGCTCTAAAAAAGATGAAAACAAGGGTCATTAACATTATTTAAGGACATGTCAAGGCTTACTTTACTTTGTAGATGTTATTGCGTTTCTACCATTAATAGGGATACAGGGCGATTACCTTTTTTTTTGTCTTCAAAGGAAATGTTATTAATAATATCACCACAATCTAGGTCTTCTGCTAGCACGTGCATATGCTATCTCTAGTCAAAGTCGAATGGTTCTCTGCATCCTTGGACTGTTATTTCTCGGTGTCTTTATAACCCAAATGGTATGGTCTTTCTTTTCAAAAAACCATCGTCAAGTCTAAGATTGTACTCATAATAAATGCTTAGTATTCAGCTGTTATTGGCAACTGCACCATCAGTAGCTCACAGGCGAACTTTTTAAATTTGTAAGTGCTGTCATAGAATATATACCTACACTTATGCTGATCGCATCTCCTCCAGGTGTAAGAAGTTAACCTTTTTTTTTGGAAATGTATCTGATACATGAAGCAAGTGAATACAATTAATGGGATTATAGTCGTACTTTTTGATACCGCAGTTGTTCTAGTGATTATTCAGAGCAGCATCGAAACCCGGAGGCTTCAACCGGGGGTTCAAATTTGGCATATGCACTCAATCACTGGGTTATTGATTAATCAAGGTGATATTTTCTCTCGGTGGGTGATGATTGTAACCTATTATTGAAATTGAGATCCAAAAAGGCTTTGTTAGATATGGGTAACCAAGTTTCACTACTCTTATCATTTATTTTTTCATCTCCAAATCAGATTTGTGCTTACAGTCAGTCTCGCTACCACTATCACAGACAAGGTATTTATCTGCCTTGGAACTATATAATTATATTATGTTTATCGAGTGCATACCATTACATTTCCAGGTGTTGAGGGTGCGTAATATATCGATTAACACACATTTCTAATATGTTTGTTCATCTCAAATCTTGGTATTTTCAGCCAAGCATTGCTGACATCTTAAACCCCCTTCAAAACTGGTAGCTATTTTTACCAAGTTTGCTCTTATGAAAATGTCTATGCTAATATTACAATATTACACGTTACAGTCTCTCAGTAATCCTAATCTGCCGATTCCATCTCATACTCTCAGAACAAAACTCTCATCCCAACGGAAGCTCACCTCCATCTTCCCTTCCTGCCATCAGTTTCCGAGCAGTCACAGAAAGGGTTCATACAGCCGTAGTAGAGGAATTCGGGGACTCATTCTGGAACCAGTCTCTACGCCCAGAGGCAGAGATGTCAGAGGGGATGGGGAATCCAGATGACCCAGAAGTATCACCAGATGCAGATCTAGAGCTGCAGGAGTATCCTAGGACCGGCAGCTATGCAAGAGACGCGGAGAACGAGGCTCTTGCTGGATACGAGGCAGGTGTGTGTGTGCCCACGTTTGCCCTGTCAATGTGGATAGAAATCTCAAACCAAGTCGATAGGATCTGTCTTTTCTGATTTGAACGTTCGCCGGAATGGATTGGGCAGCAATTAAATGCCCCTTGTTCAATCATCCCCTTTCTAGCCCGACACAGCTATGGTTTGAATTACGAATTTTACGTGTGTTGCTTGTAGTTAAACTGTGGCACGTTTTGATGTACCGCGTGCCAATGTTGCGGCCACTTATACGGGGGTGTATAAAGTGAGATGGAAACTGTGTAGACGGCTTTGGGTCACAAAATCTTTCTGAAAACAACTGGATTTCGTGCGGACGTAGTTCCTGAAAATCGTATTATTACCTAACTTATGCTGATCATTTCTCCAGGTGTAAGAAGTCAACCCTTTTTTTTTTTCGGAAAATCTGATCCATGAAGCAAGTGAATACAATTAATGGGATTACAGCTGTACTTTTAGATCCCGGGGTTGTTCTAGCAATTATTCAGAGCAGCATCGAAACCCGGGAGGCTTCAACCGGGGGTTAAAATTTGGCATATGCACTCAATCACTGGGTTATTGATTAATCAAGGTGATGTTTTTCTCTCGTCGGTGGGTGATGAATTGTATAACCTATTATTGAAAATCCAAAAAAAAAGGCTTTGTTAGATATGGGTAATCAAGTTTTCACTAATTCTTACAGTATAGTAGACCTCCTTGATACAGGATACCTCCTTGATACAAAATGATTTTACAAGGTCAATTCTCATTTCAGTAATACAGTGTTTTGCACAAAGAATCTACTATACATAAGCAACATTTCAGCCAACCCACACAAGGGAGGGAGAATAATTGCATCCAGGAGGATTTTTCATCTAAAATTTCTCAATTTTGATAACATACAATCTTAAATCAGTGATTGCTCAACTTTTCTGAGAGATTTTGTCATAGAGTGTTCAGGTTAGGGAAGTTATGCATCTCCTATTGCTAATTACAAAAACTCTGAGTGGGATTTGACCTAAATTGACCTTAATCTGACCACAAAGATATTGGGGCTACCAAAGCATGACATGTAACACACTAGTAATACAAAGAAATGGATGACTAATCACAACGGGCCACAAATTCTGCACATGGAGAATTAGGTGTCATGCTTGTATCAAGGACCTATAACTGTGACATTTTGACCTGTTCCACAAAATAATTTACTCTGCCACAACAAATGCTTTTTCACCCCTATAATATAGAGCAGAAATGTTCTCAAGACACTTCTTAGCTGTAATATAATTTTTTTTAAATTTAATCTACAAAATTTTGAGCTAAAATTGAGCTTGACTGAAATCTGTATCAAGGAAGTCTACTATATTGTAATCATTTTTTTTTCAAACAAATCTCATCTCCAAAATCAGATTTGTGCTTACAGTCAGTCTCACTACTACTATCACAGACAAGGTAGGATATTTGCTTTAAAAGTTATATTATGTTTATATCGAGTGCATACCATACATTTTCAGGTGTTGAGGGTGCGTAATATATCGACATCGATTAACACATCTCTAATATGTTTTACATCTCAAATCTTGGTATTTTCAGCCAAGCATTGCTGTCATTTTAAACCCCCTCCAAAACTGGTGGCTATTTTTTACCAAGTTTCTCTTATGAAATGTCTATGCTAATATTACAATATTACACGTCCCAGTCTCTCAGTAATCCTAATCTGCCGATTCCATCTCATACTCTCAGAACAAAATTCCCATTCCAACGGAACCTCACCTTCACCTTCACCTTCACTTCCCGTCATCAGTTTCCGAGCAGTCACAGAAAGGGTTCATAAAGCCGTAGTGGAGGAATTCGGGGACACATTCTGGAACCAGCCACTACGCGCAGAAACGTCAGAGGGAATGGGGAATCCAGATGACACAGAAATATCACCATCACCAGATGCAGATTTAGAGCTGCAGGAGTATCCTAGGACCAGGGGATATGCAAGAGACGCAGAGAACGAGGGTATTGCTGGATACGAGGCAGGTGTGTGTGTACCCCACGTTTGCCCGCCGATAATGTGGATAGAAATCTTAACCAAAGTCGATAGGATCTGTCTTTTCGGATTTGAACGTTCGCCATAATGGATTGGGAAGCAATTAAATACCCCCTTGTTCAATCATCACCTTTCTAGCCCGACACAGCTATGGGTTGAACCGGCTAGAATTATGAGCGCACTCGCATTACGAATTCGAATTTACGTGTGATGCTTTTAGGTTAACTGTGGGCACGTTTAATGTACCGCGGGCCAATATTGAGCCACTTAACTTATACGGGGGTGTATAAAGTGGGATGAAAGCAGTGTAGACAGACGGGCTCTGGGTCACGAAATCTCTCTGCAAACAACTGGATTTCATGCGGACGGTAGTTCCTGAAAATTCATATCGTATCAGAGCAATTTTCTTTATTTTTATTTCGCTTTGTGTTCGGTAAACGAGTCCGGGACAAGCATGAGTATGTACGCTTATCAAAGTTTTTCTCCAACTGCAATTCCAAGAATTTTTTTTTTTTGATTCGAGAGATTCGGGAGACCAACCCAATAATCCGATAATCCCGAAGCATAGGCTCCATCATCGTGCTGAAGAGACAATAAACATTCTCATTATGAGCTGTGTATTCCAATGGGCTCATCCACCCAAGAACGCTGGTAGTCTGACTGAACCTAATACCTATCCTGGTGATAGGTGATACGGGATAATCACATATGAGAAAGTCAGGGAAAGAAATTCATACAAATAAAAGACATGAAAAAACTAGCTGTTTCATATCATACCATAAAGTCATCGTTGAAGAATGCGAGTTGATTCTCTTCTCTCTGCACAAATTGCACACAAAAAAAAAGAAGCTTTATTTTTTTTTTGATACAGGAGATTCGGGAGAACCAACCCAATAACCCGATAATCCCGAGCATAGACTCCATCATCGTGATGAGGAGACAATAAACATTCTGAGCTGTGTATTCCTCATCCACACAAGAACGCCGGTACCCTGACTTGATACCTAATACCTATCCTAGTGATAGGTGATACGGGATAATCGCATATGAGAAGTCAGGGAAAGAAATTCATACAAATAAAATACATGAAAAAACTAGCCGTTTCATAAAGTCACCGTTGAAGAATGCGGGTTGATGAATCTCTCTGCAAAAAATTGCACACAAAAATCTCAGGACCCATGTCCGAATTTTTAGAGCACATTACGAGTTCAAATAAAGAACCGGAATCAAGGTATACGTATACTTGTCCTAAAAACCTCCCAACATCCAAGTGCAGTGCGAATGGGGACATCCGACTGGGCGTTGCCTGTGTTGCAACTTCAAATGTGGCTGGCTACTGTGGCTGGCTACTTGGAGGGCCAGCGCCAGCCTTGCGCATGGAAGCATAAGACAAAAGTGAGCTAGGGGTTAAATAAAAACTCAGCTAGACACTATACTAGTTGCTAATTAACCCTACTAGTAGGATCTACTGCTTGGTATTAATCCCGAATTCCAACAGCCTGTTGCAGTTTTTTTTTTTTTTTTTTT
>QLPG01014344.1:0-22565 GCA_003314385.1 Gomphus sp. MG54 | reverse complement strand
GCCAACCACTAAGACTTATCATCAGAGGTTTGTTCGTGGAATAGATCTCGACCCTCCTATGCGGTAGAAGGTTTCTTGGACAAAATATAAAGGGTACGTAAAAACATCATAAAAGAACTAAACTAGATTTTATAGGACATCCGTGGAAATAATCCTAGGCAAGGGTAGAATAATAGTTCACGAACATAAACTATTATTCCTACACATAATTGACAAGTCACCTGCCAAGGCCCCCTCTAAACAATTCTTTTTGGACATCAACCCAGACAGGCATTAGCTTGCTGTCGTCTTGTCGGAGAACTTGATTGAACTTTCTTCACACCAAAGTTTTGTCACAGCTCTTGGGTTACCAGCTTATGGTTCCAAAACACCCCCTGAACGATCGTCTTCAACAGTCGGTCAACAAAGAGTGTTATTATAATCTTGAAAGTATTTTATCTTTTTGTTCTTTTCTTTAGTATCCCATTTATATCATATTCTATTGTGTCTTTTCAATTACTTATTAGGAGTCTCGACTTGTATAAATACTGGCTCTTGAGTAGTTTAACGGTAGCTTAGAGGAATCAGAGACTTATCCTAACCAATCTCTCGCATTTCCGATAAGTTCTACTTCTCGTGTGACCGTTTGTCATTGCAACACTCGACGAACATCACACACTGCCTCCCATCTGACCCAAACCTGTTGATTTTGGTCTCATCTGACCAAATGGCCTTTCTTCCAGTCCTCTACAGTCCACTCTCTGTGCTTCAAAGTAAAGGCCAACCTCAGCTGTCTATGCCTTACACTGAGGAAGGGCTTTTTCTTCTTCACCACAACCTTGAATGAATGTTTCCTGAGAACTCTTCTGACTATTTCTGAGGAGACTGGGTGGGGGATAGTTGTATTGATGTGTTTGGTGACCTGAGTTGTATTGGCAGCTCTGCCAGTAGCAGTTTATAATAAAATAGCATGTTGATCTCTAGAGGAAAGCTTGGGAGGACAACCTCCAGAGGAGCAGGGCTGGTTAGGATGGAAAGTTCTGAGGGTCCTTGTTAAATCCATGTGTCAGGTGCTTAGCTAGATACTTCTGGAAGGGTTTCCAGAGGTTCTGAATGGTTTCTGAGAGGGGGTTCTGTCAAGTACACGTACCGAGGACCCGATAACTCGGTGGTACCAACTAAAATACTCCGTTAATAACCAAGCACGAACCATTCAATGAGTCGTTCTCGGCCGGACGCGCATATCGGTCACATCCCTCATTCTTACACCCACTCCTCACTCCTCGGTCCGCCTCACCTCGGCACTTCCTGCCCTTGTATTATCTTCGGTCATGGCCTTGTTTTACAATCGGGCATTTCCTATTGTGCTAGGGCACGTCCTATTATTCTGTCCTTCATTATTCTATTTCCACCTTACATCTCTTATTCTAATTTTACTCGTTGTGGACAATGACCACATGCGTTGCATACCTTGTTGTCCCACATTCTTTATTCCACATGTCGCTTCTTAACCTATATAAGTAGGACATGCATGTACATACTTCCTCATTCTGGGTATCGACTAGGCTTAGGCCCTTCTACCTTCTTCTCTTCTGTTAAGTCCTCGACTCGGGCCGGCATCTTCAGCATCCCCCTGAGTATCTGTCTGTCGCAAATACAGTGGCACGCACGGCAAGTAGGGCGCAACGCACGAGTACGTTGAAGCCAACGCCACTACTCTTGGCCTGCAGGACTTGGCCATAGTCCGCCGACCTTTCGACAACACCCTTCGGCAGTACCAAAGTCCGTCAGAATCCGGCTCCTGACAGGTTCATACTCCAGAGGCAGAGAGACTAGAGGTCGTGGGTTCACAGACAGAAACAGAAAGGGGCAGAAAGACGAGAAGTGCTGGGGGCCTAGGACTGTTCTCGGTATTAGGTAGTTTGACTAGTCATTCAAGTGGTTCAAGGTTGCAGGGACTTGGCTTCAACTTATGTGTTGCACCCTCCTCGATCATCTGTCCCTAATTTCAGAAAGTCAGAAAGTTTACTGGAACTGAATCGGAAACTACAATACAGAATTAAGTCAATATTCGTACTGGCAAATAGTCCAGTTGACTGGTGTCTTATATACATGTATCTAGTCCTTGTACTAACTTTTGCCAAGTAAAGACAAGGGGAGGAGAGAGTATATGGGGTTAATACAGAACAAAGAACAAGGGAGTGAGGTATGCAATGATCTTGTGCATCATTTATCAAAAGAGCAGAACCTTGGTCTCAGAATCTCAGAGGTTTGGGATTGTAGAACCTCAGGTTGGTATAACAGAATTCAGAAAGCAATTGTTCAGGCTTTGAATGGTTGGAAAGGTCCCAGAAATGGTGCAAGTAGTTATGGGGATTAATGTGGGTTTATTAGTAGCATGGGCCATAACAGTCCTGGATACTGTAGACTGGCTGGGGCCAAGTCTTGAGGCAATAGTACAAGTGGAATTAGGGAATAGCATGGGTTAGGGTAATCTGCACGGGTCACCGGGTTAGGTGCCCTTGGGTTTGGGTACAGGTCAAGCTGATAGTACCTGTGACCTGGCCCAACCTGCCACCTCAACTATATACACATGTATGACTAGGAAAATGCATGGGTTAGGCCAACCCACATGGGTCACTGGGCCAGGTGTCCTTGGGTGTGGGTGCGGGTCAAGCTGTGAGCACCCGTGACCCAGGCCCAACCTGGGGTGTCAACTCCGACATGAATGTGACTTATGCATATATGCATGTGCCAATACAAACATGACACCCCAAATGCAACAAACATGCCATACACAATGCCTGTACATGCACATGCCACCACATACCCAACGTACACAACGTATTGTATGCGGGTGCAGCATGCACCTGAGACCCATCAACCCATGGGAAAAAACCCATGGGTTGATGGGTTTGGGTTTCCCATAGGTCAGGTGCAGGTCACCTACATTTGATCTGTGGGTGACCCATGCCATTCCCTACATATGACATACATGTGAATGCATATGATACAAATGCACCATACATGCATGCACTGACACCAACATGCCACATGTGCATGCACTGACACCAACACACTGTATGTGCATGTGCTGACACCAATGTACCATATGTGCATGCACTGACACTAGGGAAATGCATGGGTCAGGCCAACCTGCACAGGTCACTGGGTCAGGTGTCCTTGGGTGTGGGTGCAGGTCAAGCCATGAGCACCTGTGACCCAGGCCCAATCCAGGGCATCAACTCCAACACGAATGCGACTTACGCATATGCACATGTGCCAACACAAAAGTGATGCCCCAAACGCGATGAACATGCCGTACAAGCATGTGACACCACAAACATGACATACACAATGTATGTGCATGTGCCACAATGAACGCGATGTATGCAACACCTGTACGCAATGCCTGTACATGCATGCACCACCATGTACACCAGGTACACAACGTATGTGCATGTGCCATGATGAATGCAACATACATGATGTATGTGCATGCGCCATGATGAACACGATGTATGCAATGCCTATATGCACACACGCTACCACATACATGACATATGTGCATGCGCCGCTACATATGCAATGTATTGTGTGTGGGTGCAGCATGCACCCAAGACCCATCGACCTGTGGGAAAAAACCCATAGGTTGACGGGTTTGGGTTTCCCATGGGTCGGGTGCAGGTCACCCATATTTGACCCATGGGTGACCTGTGCCATTCCCTAGCTGACACCAATGTACCTTATGCTCATGTGTATGCATGCACATGTGCAGTGCATTCATGTCATACATTGTATGCACGTATGGTACATGCAGGTGTGGCATGCATCTGACACCCATCAACCTGTGGGAAAAAACCCATGGATTGACAGGTTCAGATTTCCCATGGGTCAGGTGCAGGTCACCCACATTTGACCCATAGGTGACCCATGCCATTCCCTAAGTGGAATGAACATGAGAGGCCAAGGAGAGGATGTTTTATTTTTGAGCAGAGGAAGTGGGGTGCATTGGAGTGTAGTGAAGTTCTGGACATGTTGGAGGGGATTAAATACCTTAATTTGAGTTCTCATAAAAGATAAGGTTACCATAGTAACCATCTATCAAGAGTTGAATGTTATATAATAGATAGAGCATTAGATTCTGATTGTTCTGATACCATCTCATAAAACTGAGCCAATGGGACCTTGATTTGAATTGCCCATATCTTCATCACCCCTGATTGGAATTATATAATTTTTTAATGGTTACATAGCCCTGATCAGATTTGTTCTTTGATGCACCAACACTTTTTCATATATGTTTTACATTCAAAGCTATTCAATGAATAGTCCAAAATCACCAAACATTGGCTCAGTTTTGTGAGTCACTATATGTGCATGTGCCAATATGAATGTGACATATGTGTACACGTGCAGGTGTGGCATGCACCTGACACCCATCTACCCATGGGAAAAAACCCATGGGTTGATGGGTGTGGGTCACCCACATTTGACCCATGGATGACCCATGCCATTCCCTAAACTTGGCTAAAGGTCTTGGTACCTTGTCAACCCAACTGACAACTCCAATATATCACCCAACCTAGCAGGTGATCTCAGTCTGTCACATACCTCAGTCACCAACAGAAATGCCTGAACCAGCTATAACCTTTTATATTTTGTAAGACTAGTTTTTTTAAAGGTTGCAAACAAATTAAGTAATTATCAGAATAAACAAAGGCTTCTATACTATTTGTATTATATGTATGAGACCTTTCTCTATATATCAGACATATATCAGCATTGTGTAATCTTGTTATGGCCCATGCCCCCAATAAACCCACATTAATCCCCATAACTACCCACACCGTTTCCAGGACCTTTCCAACCATTTAAAGCCTGAACAATTGCTTTCTGCAAATTCCATTGTATCAACCCGAAGTTCTGTAAATCCAAGCCTCTGAGATTCCGAGACCTTAGGTTCTGCTCTTTTGATAAATGATGTGTAGGATCATTGCAATTTCACTCCCTTGTTCTTCGTTCTCTATTAGCCCCTTGTACTCTTCCCTCCCCTTGTCTTTACTCAGCAAAAGTTAGTACAAGGACTAGATACATGTATATAAGACACCAGTCAACTGGACTATTTGCCAGTACAAATATTGACTTAATTCTACGTTGTAGTTTCCAATTCAGTTCTGGTAAACTTTCTGACTTTCCGAAATTTGGGACAGATAATCGAGGAGGGCACAACACATAAGTTAAAGCCAAGTCCCTGCAACCTCAAACCACTCGAACAACTAGTCAAACTACCTAATACCACAAACAGTTCCAAGCCCCTGGTGCTTCCTGTCTTTCCATCCTTTCCATTTCCACCTGTGAACCCACAACCTCTAGTCCCTCTGCCTCTGGAGTACAAACCCCCTCTCAGAAACCACTCGGAACCTCCGGAAACCCTTCCAGAAGTATTGAGCTAAGCATCCGACATATGGATTTAACAGTATATTCGTACTCACACTCCTGATCATCATGAGCTTGAGACCCATCATGCATTCCCAAGCCCTACAGACAATCACCCAGGCATCTGCCCATCGTGCATCTGTCCTCCAAGAACTGTCCACCCCTGGACCTAGTTTCCAGATGCCTCAGACCCCTGCACACCCTCCGGAACCTTCATCCGACTCTAGATTCACATGCGCAGACCTACACCCACACTCAAATTTGACCAACCCATTCCTCATGAACCACTCCAGGCGACTCAGCAATCGTCGCCCTCAGAGGTGCTATCCAGCTCAGGACCATCCACAGCAGTGCTGTCAACTTTGGGCCCACCATCAGCACCACCCCCTTTTGCATTCCTCCCTACATACCACCACCCTTCACACCTCCATTCGTTGCACCACTGCCCATTGCACCACTGCCCGTTGCACCACCACTCATTGCACCACCACCTGTCACACCTCCACCCGCTGCACCACCCCTGTCATCCAGCCCCATGTCATACCACCCACCACAGCACTGCCACCTCGTGTACATCCAGGAAGGGCCCCCATCTTAGGACCCAACAATGTGCCTGACCTCACTCAGGCCCTCATTATGCTGGCAAATAACTTGACCAGCCCCAGAAGATCAGCCCCTCATGCCGCCAAGGTCTGGGATCTGGATACCTTCGATGGATCTGATTCGAGGAAACTACAAGCCTTCCTAGTGCAGTGTAGCCTGAACTTCCATGATCGCCCTGATACTTTCAATTCTGACAGCACCAAGGTAACCTAAGTACTGTCGTACCTGACTGATACCATCCTGGACTGGTTTGAACCAGCCCTTTCTGCCCCCAACAAGCCAGACTGGCTCTATGACTATGAAGAGTTCATTGGTGAACTCAAAACCAACTTTGGCACCCATGACCCAGAAGGAGAGGCTGAAGCAGACCTCGAGAACCTCCGCATGCACAATAACCAGTGTATCACAAAATATGTAGTTGAATTCAATCAACTAGCCACCTGCATCCACTGGGGTGACACTGCACTTCGTTGCCAGTTCTACAACAGACTCCCTGGCAGGATCAAGGATGAGATCTCCAGAGTAGAAAAACCCCACTCCCTGCTCCAACTCCACATCCTGTCCCAATCTATTGACGCCCACTACTGGGAGTGATGATGGGAAATTGCCAGAGAGTCCCCCCCACCCGGAACTTCGACCGCCCCTACAACAAAGGGAGGACCCCCATGACCATGTATTTGGCCCCTAATATGGGCAATAAGATGGCCAATCCAGGCCAACCTGCGACCATGTCCAGTGACAGCAGGACTACCATGGACCTATCATCCAAACTCGGTAAAGACAGAAAACTTACACTGCAAGAATGGCAATGCTGCTTCAAAAAAAACCTCTGCCTCTTCTGTGGCAGATCGGGCCACACAGCCAAGGAATGCCCAAGATCTACCACCACAGTCACCAAAGGGTGCGCAGCCTCCATGATAGAGGAAATTGAAGAAGAGTCCAAAGCCTTGGATGGTTCAGAAACTAAGGAATGAGAAGCAAGGCCTCCAACTCTGGCACCAGTTGTTCACATTGAACACCAACTGTGCCCATGGAGTAAAACAAACAACACGTCCAACCTTTCAGGAATTTTGAACACCCGTGACCAATCGTTGAAATAATTCAACCCATTTCCTTGGAAACAACTCTGACCCTCCAAACTCTATCAGATTCTAGTTGCCAGGACACCATACACTCACCTGCTATGATCCATCAATTGACAGGGCATTGAGTACTACTTGTTTAGATTTTCATCCCAACTAATTCTTGGTACTATGGAGCCCACAGTTTTCACTCAGCACTCAATCCAACCCTCTAAAAAACTCTGCTCAGGAAGAACCCTGACCATTGCAGAACCCATACCATCCCTTAGACAAAACAGTACCATGTGTAGATTCCCTCTTAGACTAGAACCTATTGATAACATGTTAATACAAACTGAACTATTGACACGGTTTAAAACCGAGACTCGAAATTGCAGGACATCCTCTGAATCCCAATGATACTGCTGCCGTCTAAGTGACAATCTGGCAACCAGCCACCATGGCCACCATAACCACTATAACCACCATAACCACCATAACCACCATGACCACCATAACCACTATAACCACTATAACCACCATGACCACCATGACCACCATAACCATACCGACTACCACGACCACCATGACTCCAACCACAGAAACCAGTTAGATGATGTGATATCTACCCTAGAGAAGGGGAAAGCAACTGGAAGCAAACCCACATCAGTTTAGTAATCCAAACACTTCACCCTCAAACCACCCTGATGCCGTCTAGGACCACATATGGAACTCATGACCCAGATTATAAAAAACAAATATATTTACTATAGAAAACATGGAACATCCCAGGCCCTGAATGGAACCAACCCAATCAGGATACAAACAGTTTCCACTCGAATCGGCCCTGGAGGCTCCTTCTCCAAGCTCTTACATTCCTGGCCCCCCCACCCAACAGACCCTCCACACCAAACATCCACCTTCCATGCCCGAATCACATGACAGGCTCACCCAAAACTCCTCCAGTCCATGAGAAATGAACACCACCCAAGGACTGAACATTAGGCTTACCCTCCACCCAATCAACCAATGACAACAATGCATCAACAAGATTTCGAGCCAGTTGGCCTCTCCCAAATGCTGTTCTGTCAACTCAACAATATGCCAAAGACAGCGGTCGAGTGCCACGAGAAGACCCTGGTAAAAATCTGAGTCCTCCTGAAATGCATCTAGATGGGCCAAAAACATGGAAATTCCATCAAAAGCATCTGGACCACCTGCCCCCGCCACTAGACCACTAGGAACAGCACCCCATCCAGGATGATCACAAGAGGGGATTCTGGATGATGATGGGTCTGGGAACCACCCCTTTGCTACAAAAGGATTAAAAGGGAAAAGTCACCACAAGAACCCGACAAACCAAGGGAATTGTGAATTGTGATAGCAGGAGCCCACAATGCTGCCACATCACTATCCATGGCAAAATGACCCACAAGCATCGCAGATCATTTTCGAGACACCACTCAGACCCCACCAATGACACCCTAGAAAGGAGGAAATGGGAAAAAATTCTGAGGTCTTCTAAGGGTTGAGAATCCATATTCTCTATCAAGGAAAGACCCCTCCCAGTTCTACAAGACACCCCTCTTATAGGCAACTAGACCATCAGCACTTATCAGTTGACAATCATCTCAGGAAACAGTAAGAAAGCTCCCACTGTCATGTCCATCTTAATTACTGCCTCGATTAAGCTTAGGACCTTGAGGGCTTGGTCCTAGTAGGGGGATACTGTTATGGCCCATGCCTCCAATAAACCCACATTAATCCCCACAACCACCCGTACCATTTCTGGGACCTTTCCAACCATTTAAAGCCTGAACAATTGTTTTCTGCAAATTCTGTTGTATCAACCCAAAGCTCCGTAAACCTGAGCCTCCCAGATTCCGAGACCTTAGGTTCCACTCTTTAGATAAACGACATGTAGGATCATCTCATACCTCACTCCCTTGTTCTTTGTTATCTATTAGCTCCTTGTACTCTTCCCTCCCCTCGTCTTTACTCGGCAAAAGTTAGTACAAGGACTAGATACATGTATATGTATAAGACACCAGTCGACTGGACTATTCACCAGTATGAATATCGACTTAATTCTGCTTCGTAGTTTCTGATTCAGTTCCAGTAAACTTTCCGACTTTCTGAAATTAGGGACAGATGATCGAGGAGGGCACAACACATAAGTTGAAGCCAAGTCCCTGCCACCTTGAACGAACAACTAGTCGAACTACCTAATACCATGAACAGTCCCAAGCCCCTGGCACTTCCCATCTTTCTGTCCTTTCCATTTCCATCTGTGAACCCACGATCTCTAGTCCCTCTGCCTCTGGAGTACAAACCCCCTCTCGGAAACCACTCGGAACCTCTAAAAACCCTTCTGGAAGTATCTAGCTAAGTGCTTGACATGCAGATTTAACACTTAGTCAAAATCTTAGTTGATTATCTGACTGAAGACTGAACTACTGAATGTACAAGATCGTTATACTACTTTCAAATCTACAAGGAGTCGACTAGATTCCTATAATAGATAAGAAAGTCCAAGGATGTCAAGCTTCAGTAATGCCAAAGATGCAGGCTGGAAGCAGCCAAGTCCTGCAGGCTGAAAGTAGTGGCTTTGGCTTCAATGTACTTGTGTATTGCATCCTACTTTCCATGCATGCCACCAATTTGGAACAGAGGAGATACTCAGAGAGTGCCAAAGGTACCAGCCCAAGTAGAGGACTTTACAGAGGAGAAGGAAGGTAAGGGGCCTAAGCCTAGTCGATACCCAGAATGAGGAAGTATGTACATGCATGTCCTACTTATATAGGTTAAGAAGCAACATGTGGAATAAGGAATGTGGGACAATAAGGTATGCAGAGTATGTGGGGGTATTGTCCACAATGAGTAAAATTAGAATGAAGGAATGTAAATGAGGAGGAGACAATGGAAATAGAATAATAGGCATGTGGCCAAGGATGGGACAATAGGGAGTGCCTGACTATAAAACAATAGGGTTGTGGCCAAGGATAAAACAAGGACAGGATGTCCCAAGGTGAGGCAGGTCAAGGAATAAGGAGTGGGCGTGGTAGGATTAATGGATGGTGAATGGTGTAGAGTGGAATGAGGGATAGGGACAAAGAATGTGGATGGTGGGTGTGCCAAGCTGAGACCAGCATATCAAGTGACTTTCATGTGGCGTGGGCACTTGTACGTGAATGTAGTCTGACTGCTTGGTTGGCACTGCCGAATTACCGGAATCTTAGTATGTGTACTTGACAGAGGATTGTGAAAATGTCATGATTTATCCACTCCTTTCTCTATTACTTGTTATTGGACTTCGCTACTCTGCCAGACTATATGTATAGTTCTTAGGTAATTAGTTAAAGCTCAGTCTTGAGCTGGTCAATACACCGACAAGTATCATTGCTCAAATCCCTTCTCTGCTCCCAAGTATTGAAGCTCTTGTTGTTGCTGACATTAGTTCAAGACTATCATATCCCTACAACACCCTATCATAGATGTTGATCTTCTATAACAAATTCTCGCAGGCCTGTAGCAAAACAATGCAGACCTGACTGCAATGGTGAACAACCAGACACACCATCTTAACTAACACCTAGCGACACTACAAGCCCAAACACCCCAGCTGACATCTACAACCACCTCTTCTATCCCATCAGCTGGCAAAATTTCAAGACCAGAACCATTTGACAGCTCATCAGAGAAGATTGATATCTTCCTGCATGAGCTCTATCTGAACTTTAAGGATGATGCATCATATTTCAAAGTGGACCATATGCAAAAGATCCACTTTTCCTTGTCCTATATGAAGGTGAAGTTTGTGGCTCAGTGGGCAAGTCGTGTCACAGGTGAAATGGAAGCAGGAACATGCAGCTACCAGAGTCGGGAGGAATTCCGTGTTGAGCTGCTGATGACATTCCATGACCCAAATAAGAAAGAAATGGCTCAATGAAAGCTGGAGCAGCTGAGATAAAGAGGAAGGCCAGCAACAGAGTTCTTTGTGGAGTTTGAGGAACACAGGTCACAGGCAGGGTATAATGATAAAGGATATGTTGCCTTACTCAAGAGGAACCTGTCCCCACAGGTAGTAGAACGTATTTACACACTGGAGACTATTCCAACAACATATGACAAGTGGAAGTCATATGCCCTCCATTTTGACAGCCAGCTACATGAATACCAAGCAATGAAAAGGGGGACTATAGGACCAAGGATATGGCAGGCTCCAAGGAATCCACAATCTACTCCAGCTCAGCCACTTGCTCTGCCATCCACTTTGGGACCACAACCCATGGAGATTGATCAGGCTCGAGGGAAGCCAGTAAGGGTGGTGACATGCTTCAACTGCAGAGAGCAAGGACACATAGCATGAAACTGTCCCAAACCTCAAGGTATATGGAAGGTTAGAGCAATGATAGATGGGTGGACAAAAGAGGAGAAAAAGGAGGTGCTGGACATGTTGAAGAAGGAGGATTTTCAGGAGGGGCAGGAGTGAAAAGGACATCCTCCTTGCCCTGGATATCTGTAAACTACTTCACCCCACTAGCAGTTGAAGAAAGTGCAGAACCGGAACCTGAAATTGTCTCAGAACAACTTTTGAAAGTTGAGAAGGAGAAGAAAGAGAAGAGGAAGCAAGAAGAGAAGCTGGTGGTGGCAGAAGAGGTGGAGAAACCCAAAGAGGGAACAACAGAGTGGGTGTTGTGGAAGATACACCAAGACAAAAAGTCAGGGCAGGAAGTGTTGAGACAGTGGACACACAGCGGAAGGAAAGGAGAAGTGACATCAGAAGTAGTGGAACCCATAAGAGGGATGAGAAGAGAGGAGGACATAGAAGTGGTCAAGGAGCTTAGGGGAAGGAAACAGTAGATCAGACAAATCAACCGATCTTTGGTGATGATACCCACCACTGTTGAAAACACTGACAGACAAAAGGGGATTCATAATTGAAGTGCTCCTAGACTGTGGGGCAACAGGGTGCTACATCAATGGCTTTGCAAAAGCCAAGTGTTTGCCAATGGAAAGACTCCCAAGACCACTACCCATCTATAATATGGATGGAACCCACAATGAAGGAGGACTAATAACCCATACAGTAACCCTCAGAGTCAGGATAAAGAACCACTCGGAGGTCTTCCCTTTTGCAGTCACTAATACCGGAAAGACAGACCTCATTGTTGGCTTCAACTGGCTTCAGAAGCATAACCCAAGTGTCAACTGGAAGACAGGAGAGATGACATTTGACCGATGTCCCTTGGAATGTGGTATGTCAAAAGCAGGTGTAGAGGAGGATGATCTAGAAGAAGAGGAGGAAGAACTAGAGGAGGGAGACTGTATATTGTGACCCGGATATATGCAGAGGAGGAGGAAGGGTGTGCAGTCAGGACACACTCCCAGGGGCTGGCAGAGGAGGCACAGAAGGAGAAGAAGAAGAGGACAGTAGAAGAAATAGTGCCAGCACACTACCTGGAACAGTTTAGAGGAGTCTTCACAAAGGAAGGGTTTGACAATAACCTTCCTGAATGATGGCGGTGGGATCATGCAATCGATCTGAAGCCAGGGGCTGAACCATTCTCAAGCAAGGTGTACCCACTCAGTCTAGAGGAACAGAAGCAGCTAGACAAGTTTTTGGAAGAAAACCTGAAGTCAGGGAAGATCCGACCATCCAAGTCTTCTATTGCATCACCATTCTTCTTCATCAAAAAGAAAGATGGCAGCTTGAGGCCAGTGCAGGACTACTGATGGCTGAATGCAATGACAATCAAGAACCACTATCTACTGCCACTGATTTCTGAAGTAATCCACAAACTATGCCATGCATGCATCTTCACTAAGCTGGACATTAGATGGGGATACAATAATGTCTGAGTCAAGGAAGGAGATGAACACAAAGCAGCCTTCATCACCAACTGAGGCCTTTTTGAACCACTGGTCATATTCTTTGGATTAACCAACTCTCCTGCAACATTCCAGACGATGATAAATTACATCTTCCATGAATTGATCAATGAAGAATTAGTCAGCACCTATATAGATGACATCATGATCTACTTGACAGACTTAGAAGAGCACAGAAGGACCATCAAGTGTGTCTTGGCCCTACTACAAGAACACAATCTCTATCTCAAACCAGAGAAATGCAAGTTTGAGAAAGAGAAGGTAGAATATCTGGGATTGGTGGTGAGCGAAGGGAAGGTGGAGATGGACCCAGTCAAGGTGGAAAGAGTGAGCAGATGGCAAGTTCCCAGGACGAAGAATGAACTGCAGCAATTCTTGGGTTTTGTCAATTTCTATCGTCACTCCATCCAAGGCTTTGCAAGCATTGCCAAACCACTACATGAACTAACAGGGAACAAGCCATGGAACTGGGGAGCCAAACAGTTGATAAGCTTCCAACTCCTCAAGGTAGCAGTAACAGCAGCACCAATCCTAGCCTTTCCAACAGATGAGGACCTGTTCTGAGTGGAAGCAGACAGTTCAGACTTCATCAGTGGTGCAATCCTATCACAAATGCAACAGGGAATCTGGAAACTGGTGGCCTACATATCCAAAGCACTCAATGATGTGGAGAGGAATTATGATATACATGATAAGGAGATGCTAGCTATCATGCAGGCATTGGCAGAGTGGAGGCACTATCTGCAAAGGATAATGCAGCCATTTGAAATATGGATGGACCACAAGAATCTAGAGTACTTCATGACAGCAAGAAAGCTGAACCACCGCCAGGCCAGATGGTCCCTTGAATTGGCAGATTATGATTTTATCCTAAAGCATTGACCAGGCCAACTCAACAAGAAGGCTGACCTCCTCTCGAGACAGGAAGACTATAAACAGGGAGTAGAAGGAGATAATACTGGAGTTACAGTGTTGAAGAAAGAGTTCTTCCAAGCAATAAGGGGAGAGCTCAGAGGAGAGGAGGAAGACCTGATGAAAAGAATCAGAAAAGCAAAGAACATAGAGAGCAAAGTCAGAGAGAGGGTGGAGAGTGGAGAGAAGGATTAGAAGGAAGAAGAGGGGATCATAACATGGGAAGGAAGGATATACATTCCAAAGAACAGGAAGCTTTGGGAGGAAATCATTCATCTATACCATGATTCACCTACTGCAGGACACCCTGGGAGGTTCAAGACAACAGAGCTCATCCTCAGGAACTACTGGTGGCCAAGGATACATGGAGATGTGAGAATGTATGTGGATGGGTGTAATAGGTGTCAACAAACAAAGATGTTCCCAGCAAAACCAAGAGGGACTCTAGCTCCAAATGCAATTCCAACAAGGATTTGGCAGTATATATCAGTGGACCTCATCATCTAATTACCACAAAGCCTGGGATATGATGCAATTATAGTGGTGGTAGATAGACTGTCCAAACAAATTAGATTGGCACCAACAAATGGAGAGGTCACATCAGAAGGGATTGCAAGGATCTCCAGAGACATGGTGTGGAGAGACTTCGGACTCCCAGAAGTGGTGGTTAGTGACAGGGGCTCTCAATTCATCTCAAAGTTCACAAAACACCTATACCAACTGCTAGGAATAAAGATGAACCCTTCGACTGCCTATCATCCCCAGACAGATGGACAAACGAAACGCATCAACCAAGAGGTAGGGCAGTATCTATGGCTGTTTGTCAACCATCGGCAGGATGACTGGGTGGAATGGTTGCCATTGGCAGAGTTCAGCTATAATGACAAGATCCAAGTGTCGACAGGGTACTCTCCGTTCTACTTAAACTATGGACAGCATCCAAGGAAGTCCACAGAGCCACGATGGGAGGCAGAAACAGAGGTGGCAGATGTGTTTGAGAGAAGGATGAAGAAAATAAGAGAGGAAGCAGCAGCAACACTAGAAAAGGCAGCATCAGACATGAAGAAGTATTATGACAAAGGAAGGCAAGACATACCACAATATCAAGTAGGGGACAAGGTTTACTTGGAAGGCCTTAATGTTACCACTGACCAACCTTCAAAAAAATTAGAAGACAGATGTTATGGCCCATTCCCAATTGTGGCAAAAGTAGGAGAATGTGTCTATAAACCGTGACTACCCCCCAATTGGAAGAACATCCATCCTGTGTTTAATATGGTCCTGCTATGCCCTGCCCGATCACCCACATCCTCCATACAACAAAAGCCAACACCCCCTCCACCAGTGATGACATCAAAAGGAGTAGAATATGAAGTAGAGGAAGTTCTGGACTCCAGAATATGTAGAGGAGTGCTGCAGTATCTGGTGAAATGGGTTGGGTACCCCAGAGAAGAGAATTCATGGGTGTCAGGGAAGAACATGAGGAATGCAAGATGGAAAACACAAGAGTTCCACAGGCGATTTCCAGCTGCACCCAGGCACATAGGCCACATCTTCCACAGACTACCCTTTTGGCCCATACTAAACCCTGGAGTAGTGTCACATGATAGGATGACATGGATGCTTGAGTGAGGAGTGAGCGGCGTGTAAAAGGCCATTGCATGTGGGGTGGTAGTCAGCATGACAGGTCAACACAACAAAGTGCATAACGGTGAGTGTGACACAGTGGGTCGACGCATCGAAGTGCACAACAGCGAATGTGACACGGCAGGTGCAGACGCAGGTGCGAGTGGCAGATGCAGGTGTGAGCAGTAGGTGCAGGTGCAAGCAGTGGGTGCAGGTACGAGTGGCAGGTGCAGGTGTGAGCAGCAGGTGCAGATGCAGGTGCGAGTGGTGGGTGCAGACACAGGTGCAAGCAGCAGATGCAGGCACAGGTGCGAGTGGTGGGTGTAGGTGCAGGTGTGAGCAGCGGGTGCAGATGCAGGTGCGAGTAGCAAGTGCAGGTACAGGTGCGAGCAGTGGGTGCAGGTGCAGGTGCGAGCGGTGGGTGTGGGTGCAGGTACAGGTGCAAGCGGCAGGTACAGATGCAGGTGTGAAGAAAACAACACAATCGCCACGCACACCGGCGCAACGAGAAAAAGAACCTGTAAAAAAAAAAAAGCAGAGTTGCCACACATGCTGGTGTGACAAAAAGGACCTGCAATTGTTGTGCATGCCAGCACAATGAGAAAGTGACCCATGGCTAGCAAAATCCAGGAAAGTCGACACGCATGCTGGCGCAATAAGACAACTAACTACACCAGTTGGTGACCCCTGCCTTACCTTCTTCTTGCAAAAAGGATGCCCCACCAATCGTGCATGCCAGCACGATAGCTAGGACAAGTGCAGGGGTCGCTTACCTTCTTCTCACCACCTCTTTCAGATGAGACCACAGGTGGGAGGGATAAAGAACAAGCAACACAGGTACTTATCCAACCCAGTACTTTGGATCACCCAATGGACAGGCAATATTCAATGAGGACATTGACCTTAAAGGGGGGGGGTAATGTCATGATTTATCCACTCCTTTCACTATTACTTGTTATTGGACTCCACTACTTTGCCAGACTGTATGTATAGTTCTTAGGTAATTAGTTAAAGCTCAGTCTTGAGCTGGTCAAAACACTGACAAGTATCATTACTCAAATCCCTTCTCTGCTCCCAAGTATTGAAGCTCTTGTTGTTACTGACAGAAAAGCAAGAACAGAATACTATGTCCCAATCTTGATCTCCTCTGTGACATTGAGGGGTGATGTGTCACCCCAAATCCCAACAGAGTTACTTTATAAGGAATATAGTAACAGATTGGATATCAGAGATAGAACAGAATTGCAAATGAGAAAAGTGGAGTGGAATATAATTAAGAAAATATTAAATGTAAATGAAAGTGAAAATGGATTTGCAAGCATGTGGGGATTGATGTAAATGAGTGGAGCATATTAATGATGCATGTGATGCAAAGATGGAAACATGAGGTGCATTGAATTCAATGGCTGAAGAGCATATGGTCGAATAGGTGAGTGAAGGCAGAGTTAGGCTGAGCAGGCAGACTTGAATAGTCAGGCATGCTGGTATAACAGTTCCTAATAGTGCTGCACCATCCAAATCTCATTAAATCCCTAACTTCAGACAGAGGTTCAGAGTGGAGCAAGGTTGTAGAAACCCTTTGGTGAAAGCTTGGAGACTGAGTGAGGTTTGCCTGGTTGAATTCTAAGTTGATTATCAGACTACCAAACTTATGTGTGTTTTATACTAGTAAATATTTTGAATTTCAGTAATCTCTAGCAACCAAGAACAAGGGGAATGAATATGAATGGGGAAAGGATCTCTGACCAAAAGAACAAGGGAATGAAAGGACAAGGGGTCAAGAGAACTTAGTGACCAAGTTGCTGCCAGATCTGAATGGGATCTTGAGCAGGATCTTGATCTACTTCCTTTTCAGGAATTGACAAGCAGAGTTGAATTGATCAGTAAGATAAGGGAATGGAAATTAAAAGGTGCCTAGTGATAAAGGTTGGGCCAGGTTGTGACTGGTGAATAGTGGGTGTGATGTCTGGTTGGAGGGCTGAGAATTGTATAGACTGAGAGAGGTGTATTGGCTGAAACTAAGGACATGTCCATGTGGTTTGAACTAGAGATTAGGGCAGATATGATTTCAGTGAGGCCATGACACCTGCATGGGTCACTGGGTCAGATATCCTTGGCTTTGGGTGTAGGTCAAGCTAAGAGCACCCACAGCCTAGCCCAACCTGTGGTCTCACACATGTACATATAATACACATGTGCTGCATGTATACACATACAACATAAATGTTCCATATGTACATGCACTACATGTGCCATATGCACACACATATGATATGCACATACCACATGTGTGTGGGTGCAGCATACCCGAATACCCATGGGTTGACAGATTCAGGTTCTCTGTAAGGGCAACCTACTCAGATACTGATTCCAGCATCTGCTAGAAGGCCAACAGTAGCACATTACCCAGCCCTGTAACCTACTGTCAAGTACATGTACCAAGATTCCGGTTATTCGGCAGTGCCAACCAAGCAGCCATTCTATGTCCACGTACAAGTGTCCACGCCACATGCACATCACTTGGTATGCCATTCTAGGCTCGGCACATCCACCACACCATTTGCCCATTCCTCCATTCTGCTTCACCTTGGGACTTCCTGTCCTTGTTCTATCTTCATGCACAACCCTTGTTTTATAGTCATGCACTCTCTATTGTCCTGTCCTTGACCCATTCCCTATTATCCTATTGTTTATTGTTTTATCCCAGTTTACATTCCTTGTTCTAATTTTACTCATTGTGGACAATAACCACATGCTCTGCATACCTTGTTGTTCCACATTCCTTATTCCACATGTCACTTCTTAACCTATATAAGTAGGACATGCATGTATATATTTCCTCATTCTGGGTATCGACTAGGCTTAGGCCCTTCTACCTTCTTCCCCTCTGTTAAAGTCCTCAACTCGGGCCAGCATCACCAGCATCCCCCTGAGTACCTGTCTGTTACAAATCGGTGGCATGCACAGTAAGTAGGGTGCAACACACAAGTACATTGAAGCCAACGCCACTACTCTTGGCCTGCAGGACTTGGCCATTGTCTGCCCGACAACCCTCGGCAGTACCGAAGTCCATCAGTATCCAAAGCCTGACAGTATACCCAGAATCACACTACTTTCCATGCATTGCAATATGGTCTTACCAGATACCTTTTTAATGATCCTTCTATCTTGTTATTTAGGTCCAGGTCTCCTGGTAGCCCTTTCTGACTGTTTTGAATCAGGATCTGCTCATAGCTTCACCAGATCATCTTACTCCCAGGAGGGTGTCTAACAAGACAGATCCATACCATAGCATTTTCAACCCAATACCAGTATAGATTTGGAAACCACCCAGTTCAGAAGAACTTCAGTTTTTTCTGGCTGACCAGGAGGCAACACCCCACCCTTGGCACTCTGTCTGGCATGCTTGATCAATCAGCATCAGCTCACAGACCATTTGAAAATTTGTTTATGATTATGACCCTTCTCAATCTAGTATTTCTTGCTAACAGCACAGATATGTCCACTAGATTTTCTGTCCGGATGACTTCAGTCCACCCATCCATCTGTCATGTCACTAGATCCGTCAGCCAGCAATATTTGGGCACAACTTGCTCACCTGCTATAATCCATTGATTAACAGGGTATTGGGCAGTATTATAATCCGTCAAGCCACTAACATTTTTAGGTGCATCCCGATGGCCTCAGACCAGGCAGCATTTGCCACTGTTCCAAAAGCCTCACCCAGGATCCTGTTCCATCGCTGGAAGCTTCGCCAATAGCCCTAGTCAATGCAACTGCCTTGCACATGCTTGTATACCAGAACGGCTGGCAAGTTTTTGGCTGGGACCTCTCGGTCAACGTTGTCATTCAGCACATTCGGCCAAGGTCTCTTCCATCTGTCCCCATCCATTCCTGTTCATTCACTCCATATATGCGCATCATATGCCTTTACAACCCTTCTCCATTTTTCTCGGCTAGAGGCCAACACCTTTAGTAGACGGTGGGACATCTACCTAAAAGGGAGGGGTGGCAACCAGCTAGAAACCTTTTCAAACTGCATAAATTCCCCTCCTGAAGACATCCCTCTCCTGAAACCCCCTCCATTCATCACTCTCTGTCCTGTCCTTCACTTCCTCTGTTCCTTCAGTCCCTCCCCTACGATCCCAACACTCCACTCATGATCCTACGACCACTCTTACTCCCGAATATATCCCCTCATTCTACTATTAACCTCTAATCCTTCCGCAAACATCCCAACACTCCAATTCCGACATCACGAAAACCTCACATCCCTCCCAGTCTATCCATCACCCTCTTCTCCCATCAATATAACACAGCTGAGCCGCTGAGCACTTCGGCACCTTCAACTTGTTCTTTTTTCCTTTATTTCTTTTACTTTTCTTCCTCTCAAAAAATAAATAAAAAAATTTTTATACAAATTTTCATCATTTCTTTTTGTCTATTTCTACAAACTTATCCTCCTCATTCCCCCCCTGCTCTCCTTCCCCTCCTCATCCTGCAACGCATTCCTCAACTCCTCCAGTTGTGGGTTTCCCAAAAAACCCAAGTCCCTCTCGAGAAGGAGCAATATTGCGTGCTCCATCCGGCGCAACCTCTTGTGGAAATCCTCAGACCTCCTCTCCATCTGTTCCAACCTATCTGTCCTGTCCATCCTCTCTGTCTTCTTCGTCCACTTCCCTCCCGACCCCCCAGCCTGTGGTACCTGCTTGGTATTCTTCCCGCTCAGCCACAGGGTACAGGCCCGTTTTGGCCTCTTACTTGGAGGTTCCGCCTCTGCATTAGCCTCCATACCCTCCTCCTGATTCCAAACCCCGGGATGGACTTTGTCCCGGGTTGACTTGATTTTTATGATAAAAGAAACATGTCAGTAAAAGAAAGAAATAATCATACTACCACTCACCCATGCACCTCCCCACCTGCTTATACTTGGCCCTGCACTGGCCCCTGCCTCCATACTCCTATCACTCTTCCGATCAGTAACCTTCAGGACTCCCGAGGTCCCAGAGACTTCTGTCCACCTGGCCATTGCGGCCTACTGATCTATGGCCTCTTGGCCATCCTCTGATCATCTGGGGTCACCCAGCTCACTGCTATCAGTCTCCCAACTGTAGCCTCTTCATCAGATTCCACCACCCCTGCCAGGATACCCTCCCCACCTGCACTATCTGTACTCTCCCTGGGGTTCCGCGAATTGTGCCCCACACTTTGTGTTGGTACTGGATCACGCTCACGAATGATCTGTATTCCGTCGATCCCCTGCTCAATAGCACCGGTCTCAGCATGCATTTTGTTCCAGATTTTTTGATAACGATAGGTAGGGAAGACACAGTTGGTTGATGAGAAGACTGGAAGCTTCCCACACTACCCACAAGGTTATGTTTAGGCATCCCGAACCTTACTTTTAATTTCTGGCTTCAGGGGTTCAGCCGCTAAGGGGGGGATACTGTCAAGTACATGTACCGAGGTTCTGGTTATTCAGCAGTGCCAACCGAGCAGCCATTCTATGTCCACGTACAAGTGTCCACACCGCATGCATGTCACTTGGTATGCCATTCTAGGCTTGGCACATCCACTACACCATTTGCCCGTTCCTAGGGAATGGCACGGGTCACCCATGGGTCAAATGTGGGTGACCCGCACCCGACCCATGGGAAACCTGGACCCATCAACCCATGGGTTTTTTCCCACGGGTCGATGGGTCTCGGGTGCGTGCCGCACCCGCATGCAATATGTCGCATACGGGCGTTGCGTATGTCGCGTTCGTCGCGGCGCATATGCATACGTCGCGTTCGTCGCGGTACGTATGCATACATCACATACGTGGTGGTGCGTGTGCATACGGGCATTGTGTACGTCACGTTCGTCACGGCGCATGAGCATACATTGCGTACATCGTGTACGTGGCGGCGCGTGCGCGTACGGCATTGCGTACATCGCGTGCGCATATGTCGCATATGTGGCGGCATGTGTGCATACATTGTTTACGTACCATTAGTGGTGTCGCATGCGCGTATGGCACATTCATCACGTTCGTGTCGGAATTGACACCCTGGGTTGGGCCCGGGTCACGGGTGCTCGCGGCTTGACCCGCACCCACACCCAAGGACACCCGACCCAGTGACCTGTGTGGGTTGGCCTGACCCGTGCATTTCCCTACCCATTCCTCCATTCCACTTCACCTCGGGACTTCCTGTCCTTGTTCTATCTTCATGCGCAACCCTTGTTTTATAGTCATGCACTCTCTATTGTCCTGTCCTTGACCCATTCCCTATTATTCTATTGTTTATTGTTTTATCCCGGTTTACATTCCTTGTTCTAATTTTACTCATTGTGGACAATAACTGCATGCTCTGCATACCTTGTTGTTCCACATTCCTTATTCCACATGTCACTTCTTAACCTATATAAGTAGGACATGCATGTATATATTTCCACATTCTGGGTAATGTGTTTAGGTGAAAGTTCAACATCAAGTTGAGTGGCTGAGGTATTGGAAAATAATAGAGGTGTAATGGTGTTGAGGTCAGGCAATGCACATTGCCTGAGGTCCTGGTGAACAGGTAATCCTAATATTAGATAGCTGAGGAGTCATGGTGAATATTGAGGGCTGATATTGAGAGAGATACTCTTCATTAATGTATGTGATAATGGCTAAGTTAAGTATGAAGAGTAAGAGTAATCAGAAAATTTGGAAGAACACTGAAATTTGTTCATCGGCATCTTCAATGGCTCTGGAAATTTCTCTCCTAGCTCCTCATCAGACAGGCCTGAGAGCACCGGATTGTTGTGATCAGATTGCACAAGTGTGAGGTCAAATTGCATATTGTGGAATGGTGTTTTAGGGCCAGGAGTTGACTGTGGGGCTGGCAGAGTGGGTGAGGTAAGGACAGCTGTATCGGTGGGTTTCCCAGTGGGTTGCATGGTGTTTGGAAGGCCTAAGTGGGTGGAGATAGCATCCAGATGCTTATATACTTTGTGTCAGGTGTCGGATTACTGACGGACTTCGGTACTGCCAAGGGGTGTTGTCAAAAGGTCGGGCGGACTATGGCC
>QLPG01014332.1:0-11880 GCA_003314385.1 Gomphus sp. MG54 | reverse complement strand
GCCACCCCGTAACGGTTTGCAGGACTTAACCGATAACTCGGCGTCACCGAATCTTGACATGACCAATGTGAAAGCACTTCAGACTTCCCCATCATTACCCCTGGTCTGTGCTGCAGGTCAAAGTTGAAATGTGAGAGATAGAGGGACCAACGGGCTTGTCACTAGTTCAACTTCTTCAAGGATCAGAAGTACTCTAGGTTCTTGTGGTCGGTCCAGATTTTGACACGGTGTTCAGCACCCTCTAAGAAGTGTCTCCACTCCTCTAAGGCTCAGATGATAGCGAGCATCTCCTTATTGTGGATCTCGTAGTTCCTCTCCACTGGGAAGAGGCTTTTCAAGTAAAAGGCAATCAGGTGCCACTTGCCATCCTCATGCAACTGCTGCAAAAGGACTGCCCCATGGCTATGTCAGAGCTGTCTGCTTCCACTCGGTAAGGGCAGGTATTGTCAGCAAACCCAAGGATGGGTGCTGTCATGAACTTCATCTTGAGCCCTTCGAAGGCTGTCCATTCCTCGTCTTCCCACTTCCACTTTGCATCCTTCTTCACAAGTTTGAACAATGGCCTGGTGTGGTGTGAGAACTTCTCGATGAACCTCCGATAGAAGTTGGCAAAACTGAGGAAGGCCTGTACCTCTTTTTGGTTTGACGGAGTTGGCCAACCTGTGACCCCTTCTACCTTGATGGGGTCCATCTCTACCTTGCCATGAGATATAATGAAGCCCAAGTACTCAATCCTCATCCTTTCAAACTCACACTTCTTCAGCTGAAGGTAGAGTTTGTGGGCCCTTAGTCGTTAAAGGACCTCCCGGACGACCCATCAATGCTCTTTGAGAGTCTCGGTGAAGATGAGGATGTCGTCCAGGTATACATACACACATGTGTCCCTCCATCACAAGGTCCTGAAAGATGTTGTTCATCATGGTCTGGAATGTTGCAGGACTGTTAGTGAGGCCAAAGAACATGACAAGGGGCTCGAACAGTCCTCGGTTCATGTGGAACGCCACCTTCCACTCGTCTCCTTCCTTGATCCACACATTGCTGAACCCCTATCGCACATCTAGCTTGGTGAAATACTTGGCCCCCCAAAGTTGCACAATGAACTCTGAGATGATGGGAAGGGGATACCAGTTCTTCACCATCATCACATTGAGTATCCGATAGTCCTAGACCAGTCAGAGGGAGCTGTCCTTTTTCTTGATAAAGAACACGGGGCTTCCTATGGGGGATTTTGAGGGGCAGATACACCCCATATAGAGGTTCTCTTGTAAGAACTCATCCAGTTCCTGCTGCTCATTTGGAGAGAGGGGGTACACTTTGCAAGCCGAGAGTTTTGCTCTGGGTTCCAGTTCAATAATGTGGTCCCATGTCCTCTACTTGGGGAGAGAATCGAAGGACTCCTTCTTGAAGAGGTCATTAAAGTCTTGGAGATAGGGTGGGACTGTCCCTTTCTCTTTGAGGGAAGTGCTCTGGAGCACCCGTTTGGCCAGTTGCTGCGTGGTTGTGGTGGCTGCGATAGTGGCAATCGGAACATTCAGGGGGGCTACAGTTGCAAAAAGGTGATTACCTGGTTCGAGGAAGGGCATGCCGTCATCAATACTTTCACAGTCTTCTGTCTCATCAGTCATCATGCTTTGCAAGGGGCCGGTCCAGAGTGCCTGAACTGCCATTTGCTCTTGGCATTCTTTCTGTAACTTAACCCAGCAGGTGTGGCATTGGGCAGAGCACCAGCTTAGCGTGATCTCTTGTGTACACCAGTTGACTTTGGGGTTATGATTGCAGAGCCAGGGATAGCCAAGGATCATCTTGTGCTTCCCCAGATTAGTCATGGCAAACATGGCCCATTCCGAGTGGTCTTGATAGCGTAAGATCACATCGACAATGTGTTGGATTGCTCCTCCCTCGTTTGGGGTACTGTCGACATTGTACACTGGTGTGGGTCGGGTCAACAGGCACAAGGTCAATCTCTCGGCAACTGCAAACTTTCGGTCTATGAACAGTCCTGTGGCCCCGCTGTCTAGTAGGGTGGTTACCCCCTTAACCTTGGTGGTGTCGGTAGTCTGTATCTCTACTTTGAGGTTCAATGAATTTGGCGAGGGGGTGGAAGTCACTACATATTGTTTCGGGAGACTGCATTCCCAACATTTTAACCTAGGGGGAGGGAGTAGTTGTTTCGGTGGAGTCGGCTCAGGAGTGTCTGTATCGCTTATGGCTGAGGCATCATTGTCTGAACACAGAGTTGTATTCTCCATATCAGAGTCTATAGACAGAGCAGCAAAGTGATTAAACAAGGGCAGCAAGGGCACATATTTCACTTGCTGCCTTGGGCAAAATCCCCTGAATCCACATCTTCAACCTCTCTGGCCTTGTCGGTATCTTGAAGGTCTGCAGAGACCATCCAGTACTCTAGCATCTTGTCATGCTCTTCTGCTGTATCATATGCCTGAGGGCAGTCTCAGGAGAAGTGACCGGCCTTGCCACATCGTTGACATGTGAGTGGCAGAGGATACCGCTAGCAGGTTGCATCAACGTCCATCGGTGCGGGCCTGGGAGGTGGCATCAGGGGGATGAGGGCCGACAATGTTCTAGGGGATGCAGGCACAGCTTGCCTGGTCGAGGGTTGGACAAGCTTTGGCTAGGCTGTGGCACTGGGGCGTGTAGTGATGGAAATCAAGGACCCTGGAAGGCTTTGTCTGCCACACATGTGAGAGCCACCACTTGTGCTGTGGTGTACCATGCTGAGATGTCGTCATCCTTCAGTCTCCCATCTAGTATCAATGCGATGTGACTCTGGATCATGGGGTTGAGGCCTTGTCGGAACTTCATGCCAATGGACCATCCATCTATATATTTGGCCTTTCCGACTAGGTCTTTGAATTGGTCATATACTCGTTGACCGAGCGCTTGCCTTAGTGGTACTGGCGTGACTCTAGTTGGTTTGCTGCCTCAGTAGCCTCATGCAGGGGATAGAAGTGTTCCCAAAAGGCTTCCACAAAAGCCTTCCAGTTGGCATAGAGCGGCCTGCCTGTTTTTGCTTCGTGCATGAACACTCGGCCAGAGAAGGTCACAGCTCTCCTGGTCTTCATAAAGGACAGTGCCCAGAGGATCTGGGACTCCTCATCGGAGAAATCGGCGGCACAGATGCTGAGGTACAAGGTGCAGGACTGCATGAATGCTTGCCCATGCGAATGGTCACCATCGAACTTGGAGGGCTTGGCAGGCTCTACCATTCATTTCATGGGCTGCCGAATATGGGTCTGGAGGCCAGCCACTAAATTTGTAGTGGTCGCCTGTAACGCGTTCAGCCTCATCTCCAGATCCTACTTCTCTCTTCTCTCTCTCAGTAACTCCTGTTCTATACTGGCCAGTCAGTCTAATAACTCCTGGGATGACAGCAAATCCATAGAGGGTAGGGTGTTTTTTATAAGTGAATGAGGAGGGGCTGCCGCTGTCGCTGCTTCCAAAGAAATTCGATTTGGAGTCATACGAAGGGGCAGTTGGTACTCAAGGGAGAGAGTTTTCTACTGTAAGGGCAACCTAAGCAGGTGTTATACCCTCGGGCAGTGCACTGGTGAAGGGGGATCCAAAGATTTAGTATGGTACCTAATACATGGTGACTAGCCTACCTGGCGAAGGGGGATCCAAAGAGAAAACTCTGGGGAACCCTTCACCCACTGACTACTGTATATATACACCATCTCTATGGTTCTCCGCACTCTACTGGGCATCACCCTCCATACTGACTGGGAAGTTCTGCCAGGGCCTAGACACCGGAAGCAAATGACAAAAGGAGGGCCAATGGTTATAGTTGATACTTCTGAAGGGTGCCCACCAATAGTGATGATCATTTGGTATGCAGTACATTTGGTACTGCCATGAGTGGACCGAACGGATCTCAGTCGGTGGGTGTGGAATACGGGTGAGCTGGTACCGGTCGGGATTCATGATCGGGAGTTCCCCTGACATTAACCCATACTCAAGGTGTTTTTGGAGGGGACTCTGTTTTTGGTGTGGCTTCTTTCAATTTCTAAGTCTGGAAGATTGGAATGGGGGTTGTTTCATTCTTAAGCTCCAAGACAGAGAACCAATTATGTACAGGCAGTGGGGGCACACAATTCACCTACTGCAGTTTCTAAAACCCTCTTCTTCCTCTGTCACTCCCTCTTCTTCCCCAGCCTGCTCATCCTTGGTCAGTGCCTCTATGACCCAGGCTGGCACAGTGTTTATTAATGCCAGCAACTTGGGTAGAAGTTCCAGCTTCTCTTATATGCTCATGATTTGGATGTCAAAGGACAGGGGGAACTCTCAAGAATAATGTCCCATTCCTTTACACTGGTAACAGGTCACCGGTGAACTCCCTCTAGCCCAAGCTCTGTCTACCTCCATAGGGGGGGTGGGGCCTTCTTTCAAGGGTACAATAGGTATGGGCATGAAATGAGTGATGCTAGGGTTCTGGGTCATGTGTCCCAGTTACCTCAGTAGGCCTGGAAAGCTCCTTGGGAATGTCATCATAGGGCTGGGAGTTGCTCATGTAGGGTTCCTGTTAGATTTGACAAATTCTTTGTTTGACTCTCAGTCTCTGGCTACCCTCTAAGCTGCTTCATACCACCCTTCCAGATTATCAAGGCTGGGGCCTCTGTGACTGAACAACACCACTTTGGTCTGTATTCCTGGTTCAAGGCCTTTTCAGAGCTTAATCACAGTCATTTTATTGTCATGATACTCAGCCATGTCTACTAGCTCTGCAAATTGGCCAATGTATTCCTCCACCAAGCCTTTGCCCTGGTACCATCCCATTCCTTTGAGTTGCACAGGGCCAAGAGCAGTTGTTTTTTGGGCAGAAGTGTTTTACCAGGGCCTTCCAGTGTAAGTAGCAAGGGTGTCCCATTCTCTCGCTTCACAGAAGCTTGTTAGTGAACTGAGCCACTCATCCCAATTTGAAGTATGACAGGGCCCAGTAAATACAGGCTTGGTCATTGGGGAATTGCTCACCACTGTCAAGCATCGGTAATGCCGAAGATGTGGGTGGGGAGCGGCCAAGTCCTGCAGGCTGGAGGTAGTGGCTTTGGATTCAATATACTCATGCATTGCACCTACTTTCCGTGCGTGCCACCAATTTGGAACAGAAGGGATACCCGGGGAGTGCCAAAAGTGCCAGCCTAAGTAAAGGACTTTACAGGGAAAAGGGAAGGTAAGGGGCCTAAGCCTAGTCAATACCCAGATTGAGGAAGTATATACATGCACGTCCTACTTATATAGGTTAAGAAGGGACATGTGGAATAAGGAATGTAGGACAATAAGGAATGCAGAGCATGTGGGAGTATTATCCACAATAAGCAAAAATAGATTGGAGGAATGTAAACGGAGATAGGACAATGAAAATAGAATAATAGGAATGTGGCCAAGGATAGGACAATAGGGAGTGCCTGACTATAAAACAATGGGTCATGGCTGAGTGTTAAGCTGTGACAAAACTTTGGTGTGAACCAAGGCAAGTCAAGTTCTCTGACAAGATGCAGGAGGACAACAAAATACACTTGCACTGGCTATTTTTACGGAGAACCCAATTAAGAGATTATACTCTGGAGATTCACATGGTCTGTTATCACAAGAGTATTGCAATAAAGATTTAATGAGATCTCACATAGCTGTGCAAAATGTCTTTATTGATTCTGATCTGGGTCGTTTGTCCAAAGAGAATATTTAAGGGGGGTCTTGTCAGGTGTCTTGTTCGTTACATATAGAATTAATGGTTTAAGGGTGTTAAACTATTAGTTCTAGACTGGTTTAGGTTTATTTCCACTTTTCTATTTTTTATCTGATTTAATTCTTTTCCTAGTTTTTATAGTTTTAAGTTATGAGGGTAACCTGCCACTTCGGTAGCAAGGTTAAGGTTTACTCTTCAGAATAAACCTATTCAACAGGTCTTTGGACCCATTGTTGAGGGTGGCTTCTGGTCTTTGGACCAGTTACCTAAGCAGACTTTGGTCCACTTATGAGAGTGCTGCTGGCATTTATTTAATCCTGTGGATTAATATGGGTGAAAATGATTGTTATTTTATGCTACAAAACTAGCTTCTTTTATACTAATTCTAAGCTAATTATGTAATCTCCTGATAAGGCAATTCCTTCATGAAGCTTGTGGAGGTGTTCAGAAGGTATTGGAATGCCTTGGAAGCGTTTATGTAATTAGTATTATATAAGTCCAGGAATTTGTTGTACATTGTGGACTGAGAACTTGAGCCAGGAGTTTGGAGCCACTTTCATAGATTTAGGTAATTGGCTCCAGGGTTGTTGTACATTGTGGGTCCACACATTGATAGGTGAAAATATAGATGTTTTTATAATTATCCATATGCTCAATCTCCTTGATAATTAAGAGTCAATTACTGGAGGTGATTCACTCTTAATTGGCCAGCCAAAAACATTATAATATTTTTTGTTGCCAAGATATGGCTGATTTAAGTGGAAATTTTCTTGAGGAGAGGTTTGGATTCTGCAGGCTGATTCAGCTCCAAAAAATGATTAAAAATAATAGGGAGCATTCTCTATTCCCTAACACTGAGGATAAAACAATGATCAGATGTCCTGAGGTAAGGTGGGTCAAGGATTAAGGAGGGCATGGGGTGGGATTAATGGATGGTGAATGGGGCAGAGTGGATGAGGGATAGGGACAAGGAATGTGGATGGTAGATGTGCCGAGCTGAGACCAGCAGATCGAATGACTTTTATATGGCTTTATCATATGTGTGTGGTCATAAATTGATTGCTTGGTCAGCAGTGCCAAGCCACCAGACATTCGGTACATGTACTTGACAACCACAACCTGCAAAGTAAATGGTGTAGGAATTAAGGAAGGCTTGGCCCCTCTCTCAGTCTTTGTCAAAGTCTGAGAGGGAGGCTGGCAACTTGAGCATTTGCTTAGTGCATAGGGTGAGTGGTAGTTGTATGCACACTGGATGTAGGGTTGTCTTTGGGGTCGGTAAATCCTGAGCTTTCACATATGTGCATATCAAACACCACAGATGGATCTACTCCTCAGTAGTTGACATTTACTGAGGTGAACCTAATGTAATATTTGTGTATTTTCTGGCATTAATTCACCTTATTTCTTTTGTAGTATAAATATTTAGATTATCTGAAAATTTCTTTGAGACTACTGTTGAAAAGTTGTCTATTATTCCTCAGTTTTGAGCCAGTGAATGTAGTGATGTGGTCTCTGTAATGATGCCATTTTTTACACAATATTCCTTGAAATTTTTGTTAACATATTCACCACCATTGTCAGATCTAAGCTCCTTGATCTTTTACCAGTTTGTGTTTCCAGGAACATTTTGTATTCCAGGAAATTGATAGTTACCAGATCCTTGGTTGGCCTGAAATAAAGCTTCATGTACCTGGTTTTGTAATCCATGTTCATAAAAAAGTACCTTTCATGCCCAGATCCTGCTACCTGGGCTGGACCTCATACATTAGATAGCATGAGGTCACCAATCTCCCAAACCTATTCATATGACTCTTTTGGGAATGGCTCTACCTGGCACTTGCTTTGGATACATGTCATACATTAAGTCGATGCTTGTGAGTCATCAAACATAAATCCTGTGACTAATTGATTTTTCTGGAGTGCCTTAATAGTATATATATTGACATGGCTGAGTATCCAGTGCCATTTGTCTAAGGTCCATGCCTTAGTCATGGTGGCAAAGTCCTGTCCCTGGCCTGGGATATTGGTAGTCACATGCATCTTGTATAATCAATTTTGCTTCCATCCTATTACAAATGTAGTTCCTTCTGTGGATATAAATTCCACTCCTGAAGATGTAAAGTTAGCCCAGTGCCTGTGATTGGTTAGCTTCCCAATGCTAATTATATTGTTCGGGGAGTCTGGTGCATGTTTGACATCATGCAATTCATGGGATAAGTTTTTTTCTTCTTTTTTTTGAATCCAATGGAATAGTTCCTTGGCCTGGAGTTTTTAGGGAATTTCCTGCTATGATCTCATTAATTTCCAAAATCTCTTCTGTATACATAATGAAATGTTCCTAACTATTTGCTATGTACATTATTGTAGCCATATTAGCCAGCCAATCTGATGCCAAGGTTGCCACAGGGGTGACTTCCCTAAGGTGTTCCATAAACACTAGATCCTCCTCCTTAGATTGCTTGGCAGAATCCCAATCCTTCATCTCTTTGAACGTGTCAAGTACACGTACTGAGATCCCCATTATTCACCAGTGCCGACCGAACAACCATTCTACGTCCATGTACAAGCATCCACGCAGCATGTATAACACTTGATACACTGGTCTCGGTTCGGTACATCCGCCATCCACATCCCTCGGTCCTTTTCACCTCGGGACTCCTGTCCTTGTATTATCCTCGGATACGCCCCCATTGTTTTATACTCGGCCACTCCCTATTGTCCCATCTCAAGTCACAATTCTATTATCCTGTCTTTTATTGTCTTATCCTCGCTTTGCATTCTTTGTTCTAATTTTGTTCGTTGTGGACAATAACCACATGCTCTGCATACCTTGTTGTCCCACATTCCTTATTCCACATGTCGCTTCTTAACCTATATAAGTAGGACATGGATGTACATACTTCTTCATTCTGGGTATTGACTAGGCTTAGGCCCTTCTACCTTCTTCTCTTCTGTTAAGTCCTCGACTTGGGCCGGCATCTTCAGCATCCCCCTGAGTATCTGTCTGTTGCAAATACAGTGGCACACACGGCAAGTAGGGCGCAATGCATGAGTACGTTGAAGCCAACGCCACTACTCTTGGCCTGCAGGACTTGGCCATAGTCCGCCCGACCTTTCAACAACACCCCTTGGCAGTACCGAAGTCCGTCAGTATCTGACTCCTGACACTTGGTTTCAATGTACTCGTGCATTGCGCCCTACTTTCCATGCATGTCACTAATTTGGAATAGACGGGATACCTGGGAGAGTGCCGAGAATGTCGGCCCAAGTAAGGGACTTTAGACAAGAGAAGGGAGGGCAAGAAGGCATAAACCTAGTTGATATTCAGAGTAAGGAACTATCTATGCATGTACTACTTATATAGGTTAAGAAGCAAGATGTGGAATAAGGAGTGGAGAACAATAAGGTATGTAGAGCATGTGGAGGTATTGTCTACAATGATCAAGAATAGAATAAAGGAATGTAAACAAGAATAGAACAATGAAATATTGTCGAGAATAAAATAATGGGAGTGTGGATGAAAATAGAACAATAGGAAGTGGCCAAATATAAAACAATAGGGCCATGACTGAATAATAAGTAAACAGTAAATCTCCCAAGGGGAAACAGGTAAAGGGAAGGATGGGGAATAGAAGAATAACAAGAATAGAAAGGGTGGGATCAAGGGAGTGTGTCAAGTATATGTACCGAGACCCGTTAATTTGGCAGTGCCAACCGAGCAACCATTCTACGTCCACATCCAAGTATCCATGCCACATGCATATCACTTGGTATGCCAGTATTGTCTCGGCACATCTACTACCCACATGCCTACTCCTCACCCCTCGGTCTGTCTCACCTTGGGACTTTCTGTCCTTGTTCTATCCTTGGTCACAGCCCTTGTTTTATAGTCGGGCACTTCCTATTTTCCTATCCTTGGCCATGTTCTATTATCCTACCCTTTATTGTTCTATCCCTGTTTTACATTCCTTCATTCTAATCTTGCTCATTGTGGACAATAACCACATGCTCTGCATACCTTATTGTTCCACATTCCTTATTCCACATGTCGCTTCTTAACCTATATAAGTAGGACATGCATGTACATATTTCCTCATTCTGGGTATTGACTAGGCTTAAGCCCTTCTACCTTCTTCCCTTCTGTTAAGTCCTCGACTTGGGCCGGCATCACCAGCATCCTCCCAAGTACCTGTCTGTTGCAAATCAGTGGCATGCACGGCAAGTAGGGTGCAATGCACAAGTACCCCGTACCTGTACCCGAGAATACCCATCCCTATATCAACAGGTAGCAGGTTATTGCAGGTAGGGGTATGGGTACCTGTGGGTTTAATGGGTATTCCTTTTACCCGTCACCCAAAACAAGTATTGTTCTTACCTGCAGGTTCAGGACATAGCTGCAGACAATGCTACAACTGCCTTCAACCTCAGGACATTACCTGAAACAGTACACAAAAAAGTGCTCAGCCCAAAACCAAAAAGTCAGGATGGTATTGGGGTGTATCTGCAGATGGCATATAGAGTGTGCTTAGCATTCCACTAATTCTGGAAGAATCTCTCTAAGAACACCAATCAACTCTGGCCCTACACCATCCGTGAGTACACCACCTGAGGGGATGAGAGGCACCAGTATCCAGACACCAGATATCATAGCAAGCCATGTGATGGCATGACATGACATGCCAGGGGGTGAGCAAAGAAGTGAGGTCAGAGGGATGGGATTTATATATCTGCAGTTTGGTTCGATTCGATTGTAGGGGTATATAGTGTCAAGAAGTACTTGCCCATGAGATACATACTAATCAATGCAAGCAAATAATGCAAGCGAGCAGAAAACAATGGACAAAACAAGCAAACAAAGAAAAAAAAAGCTGACTGTAAAGTAACCCATGAGGTGTGTGGACAAATGAGGCAGTGAGCAGAACACAGGGTGGGGGGCAACAGGATTGGGGCCAGCAGGATTGGGACCAAGAGGACTGAGGCTGGCAAAATCAGTGAGTGTGTCAGTTTGGCCACTGCTTGGGTTGTAAGAATAGGAGTGGTATGCACTGTATGATTTGTTGTAGGGCTTTTCGTAAAATTTTCCATAGTAAGATTTGCCGTAGTAGTGTGGCTCATATGAGTCCATGTCATCAGCATAACTGTAGGATTTGTAGTACTCCCTCGGGGCCAGCTGGTGATGGTGCTTCTGCTTCTTGACTTTGTGGTGCCTCTGGGGTGCAAGCTGCCCAGTCTCTCCTGGAATTTTTTATCAGGCTGTTTGCCATGGAAATCTTGTGGGGACTGATTGCCTGAGCTGCCGTCAAGCAGAGCATCACCAAACCAACAATTGCTGCTGAACAGTTCACCTGCAAACTGATTGCCATCCACACAGTCATTCATTTGTGACACAGTAAGAAAAGAGAAGCATCAGAGGTGTACAGAGTGACTCACTCTGGGACACATATCAGGATCTCTCTACATAGATGTGAGTAGACATACATGTCCTATCAGAGGGAAGAGGGATAAGTAGAGTAACCAGGTTTGAAACCCTGTCACTACTTACCAAAAGTGCATGTTTGTCGCTAGAACTGTGGATACCTATAGGTTTTGGCCCAAGGTTCTCTGAGGTGCTTGAGTCACCAACAGAAAAACCCTTGCATGTTTGGCAGAGTTCCAGCAATGCTTGGAGTATGAACTGGCAACCTGGGGCTAGAAGAGCCCTATTTTCTGTGAGTTGGGTTTCTAGAGCCCACATGAAACCATGGTCAGGTTGTGGAGTTGAGTTTTTATGATTCCCAGTGAGAACCTGTGCTGGCTACATCATTTGGACATCGAAATTCAGCGCTAAATGTGCTTATATAAGTGAGGTTAGCGCTGAACCTCGCTTATATAAGCATACCTGCAAAAACCTGCCTGCAGGTATGGGTTTGGGCTGGGTTAGAAATCCTGACCCTGACCCTTACCCACACTACCTGTACCCGCTATCCCCATGGGTTTCCAATACCTGTGCCAATCACTAATGAGGAATGGCTTGTCACTGGTGTGTGGGATTAAAGGGTAAGGGTCATTTGGTCAGTACTACCAAGTGAACCAAAGCTTGGTATCATGTACTTGACAAGATCAAAGGATTTAATATAAGTTTTTAATGTCAAAGAACTTGTTCATTCTAGCTACTAGATGTCACTTTTATAAATATT
>QLPG01014330.1:0-14151 GCA_003314385.1 Gomphus sp. MG54 | reverse complement strand
GCATGCTGCTGTATACATATTGGTATGTTCATATGCCTTTGATAATTTACTTCAGGATCTCCGTGAGTGCCGATTTGCTCAAGAGTAGGTTGGCGTGCCACCGTCGTACCAAAAATAAGATTCACCCCCTCCTTTCAAGCATACGGATAATCCCTGTTGAGCTAGATCTGACAAGTTGTAATTTCCTGGGTGACACGTAAGCATCAATGAATGCAGTTGACAACTGAACCCGCCCGTCATGAAGCACCGACAAGAAGCTGAACACGTGGAACACAGCGCACTAGATAACAGAATCCAAGGAACCAGGTGATCTTCATCGAATAGAAATCAAACACAAGGCAACTGACCATTCTGATGTTGAATGGAAGATAATAAGAGGACAACAAATTTCTGCAATTAATAAAAAACATACCCTTGCAAGCCATCGTTCAGCTTGTTAGTTAGCATAAGCAATTTAATTTGATGCTTGCTTACTCCGAGGTATATCCTCTCCGTTCCAAATAAGTGTTGGCGATGTGTGTTTTATTTAAATGCAAGCCGCACGAGTTATGAAGCAATTCGTAGAATAGCAACAAATATTTTCAGTATAATAACCTCGATGTTCACAAGGAGTCTTATCGTTGGTAATTGCTACTGTGTTTCTTTGGAGGCATATCTTACTTGACATCGAGTGATACAACGATTCTCGGGCATTCCGTTCCAATGGAGCCTATATTGTCCATGTTTCTCACGTGCTATCCATACAGCATGACGAACGCCCCGGTATTTGGCCAAGGTACAAAACCAGATGACATATGCGTTTATGATCGGAGCTTCATTTATGTATCTGATGAATTCAAGCATGACTTGCCCCAGAACACAACCCACAACAAGAATGAACATTTAGAGGAACCTGATATACACACCGTCAAGTTTTTTGGATAAGGAACAATAGAGAGGAACAGCCATGATGCGTTTCTAACAAGTGTTTGGAATATTCAGCATTCCTTGTGGTTCCAAAGAATTGAAAAAACCTACTATATTATTGTCCCTATGTCCCTATGATACTTAAATATTGAATTCGTTAGGAGTTTGAAGATCAACAAGAATTACATAAATGTAAATGGTAATTTTACATTTGTTATTGAGTGATGTCATACTAGGTATAGAAATAGACAGGTGCTTGTCTCATAATGTGATCAAGGATTGGCAATGTAGATATGATGAAATCTGGCTGCCTTTATGAATACAAAGTCCTCACTACTTTGTGATATTCAGATTGTCTGAATGCTGAGGAGCAAAAATGTTTGAATTTAATCTATAGGATTATCCAGAAGTATCTTATATATCTATGCAGACATTTTTTACAAGTTGTCTATATAAGATATACCAATACTTACTCTTTCAAGCCATGAGAAGCAATGGCTAGATATGAAAATAGAACAAGCAATGGGCCTTGGTCTTTTTGGTATACTAGAGAGAGAGAGAGAGAGAGATATCAATTAAAGTGCTCGAAGCGCTAGACGCTTATGGTGCACTACTACTACGAGATACATGGTAATGGCAGTGTCTAAGTATCAGAAGGGGAGAGCATATCAGAAGGACTGGGGTGTAAAAATATTGGCCGGGGAGGCACAAGAGGGCCAATCCCTCAAAAGTAGGGGGACCGGCAGAAAACGAGAGCCGATCCAGGTTGGAGTGAAGGGTGTCTGTGGTTTTATCATTGGTTGGGGGGTGCTACATCGGTATATTTTTCGAAGCGGCGTGTGGACTGAATGTATGATAAGGTGGCCGGGATGATCTTGGGGTCGCCCAACAGCCAATGAGTGGAGTGGCTGGCCTTCCCTGCCTTGTGTCTGAGCTGGTTGCGCTGCTCTGTGTATCATTTGCAGTGTTTGAGGTAGTACACTACAGTCTCCGGCTGGCGGCATTGCTTGCATAATGCTGTGTCCGATGCCTTTATCTTCTTAAGGAAAGAGTTGAGGGATACATGGCCTGTGTGTTAAGTCCACGTGTCAGGTGCTTAGCTAGCACTTCCGAAGGGGTTATCCGGGTTAGCGCGAAGGTCCGTAGCGGGGCCGAGGGCCGAGGCAGAAGTCGGACGGACTACGGATGGGGGGTGGAGGTGCCGGGAACTTAGGGTAGGTCACGGAATGGTACAATCCGGTCGCTGAGGTGTTCAAGGTCAAAGGGACTTGGCTTCAACTTATGTGTTGCGCCATCCTCGATTGTCTGTCCCTAATTTCGGAAAGGAGGTGGGAGTTTACCGGAAATGAATCGGAAACTGGTGGGAGACTAAATCGATATTCGTACTAGCGAACAGTCTAGTCGACTGGAAGACTATATACAAGTGACTATCCTTGTACTATCTTTGACGGTCATAAAACAAGGGGAAAGGGGAGTACAAGGGATCAATATAAGGGAGAACAAGGGAGTGAGGTATGCGATAGTCCTGCGCGTCGGTTATCAATCGTAACAGAACCTTGATTTTCGGAGTCTTCGGAGGGTTGGATTCGCGGTCTACGGAGGGTCGGAATCGCAGGGCCTCGGAATGTATTTCGGACATTCGGAAATCGGTTGTTCGGGCTTTGGTCGATCGGAAAGGTCCTGGAAACGGTGCGGGTGGTTGTGGGGTTTAATGTGGGTTTGTTTGGCTGCATGGGCCATAACACTGTGCACAGTTGTATTAGGATGCTAGTCACTCTGCGGGGCAGGGAGCTCAATGTCCTATAGATTTGGTGGTTTGGCAGTTTCGAGTCTATTTGGGACATTTTGGCGTATCGGGGTGATTTCAACCAGACTCTCCTCCAACGCTGGAGGACAGACTTCTTCCATTTGGCCTTTAGGGCTACGATGCTTGCCGGAAGGCACTTTCTGAGAAGCTCTGGGAGGTCATTGGTCGGGGTGACGTCCCCTCCGGCTGCTCTCTTTGCATGTTCATTGGCCAGCTCATTTCCTTCAATATCCATGTGGCCCGGAACCCACTCCAAGTGGATGCGCAGGTTACAGCGTTTGCGCTTCAGTCTCTGGATGAGCATGTGGGCTGTATCTAGTAAATATTGTGCAGGCTGGGTCTTGTTGTTCTGCAGGGCTTGGATGACAGCTTGATTGTCCAGGGCAATCAAGGCAGATCTAGCGGTTCAATGGGTTTCCAGTAGTGTTAGTGCCAGAATCACACCAACAATTTCACCTTCGAAGACTGTGTGTTTAGAGTCTTTGCCCAGCCTGTATTGAAGGGCCTGCCCATCTTGAGGGGTGACCGCCGCCGCACCAATGCTGCCATCGAGTCCTGATCCATCTGAGAATATTTGGATGTTGTCCATCCTCATCCTTAAAGTACTGGCTGCCGCTGGCTTGCTGTCTGCAATGTGCGCGGTAAATTGGGGGCGCCAGCTGGGGTGGTGTCTGGTTGAGTCCATTGTCTCTATAGTATCTGGGCGAATCTTGTACCGCCAGAGGAGGTTGTGAATTGCAGAGGGATGCGATTGGGGGCGTCTCTTTGAGCTGCATTTCACTGCTTTGTAGAGCAGGTGGAGTTTGGGCAGTGTCGCTAATCTGAGCGCCTCGCGATGGCAGGTGTCGTCCAGGCATATCTGGGTCGGTGGGATCCAGGAGTGAAGCTCTAGGATGTCCGTGGTGGTCGATCTGAAGGCCCCTGTCATCAATTTACATCCCAGCCTCTGAACTTTATCCATAATTTTGGTGTGTCCTATTGAACCGGTCCGTCTTCCTGTGTTGGGGTTCTCATGCACTGGGGTGTACCATACTGGTAGGGCATACTCGAGCTTGGGGAGCACCATAGATATATAGAGGCGTCGGACATGCTGTTCGGGGAGGCCGAAGGAGGGCCGTGTGAGCCAGTTCACAGCAAGGAGGATGCCTTGGGCTTTCTGAACGGCCTGCTGGACATGTTGATGCCAGCGTAATTCCTGATCAATCTGTACGCCCAGGAGCTGTGCCTCGCCGACACATTCAATGACTAGATGGGTCTGTCTGTGTACGAAGTTAGGCCGCACTAAATCTTTGCGCCTTGTGAGCCGCAGGCATTGGAATTTCGAGATTTCGGCTTGCAAGTTGTGGGCCGCAGACCAGGCTGATTGCTTGTCCAACATATCGTTGAGCATCGTGTCGCATTCTTCAAAGATGTTGGCTATGGCCATGAAGAAGTTGTCGTCTACGTAGGCACCACCGTCTTCGTTGCCTCCTTGTGGGATGGCCACCAAGCCGTAGCTGTAAATGAGGTAGAGGATCATTGAGGCTGTTTCCCCTTGACCGATACCATTGTCAATGTCAATGGGCAGTGAGGTGAAATCGTCAAAACTCAGTGTGGTTTTCCTATCCTTAAGCATAGCCTTGAAGAATGACACTATTTCGGACGGGTATCCTAGCCTAGCTATGTTTTTGAGTAGCCGGTCCATAACTGCATTGGGGAAGGCGCTTGCTATGTCCAGGAAGATTATGGTTGCAACCTTCTGCTTGCACCATGCTTCCTTGACCCGGTGAGTCAGATAGAGGAGCGAGTCGACGGTCGTCCTGTTAGGTAGACCCCCAAAGTGCCAGGGTGGGAGCAGGTTGTGTCTGACTGTGAGGTATACTGTGATATCGGTAATTACCCCCGAGATTACCTTTCCCATTGTATCATAGAGTACAATCGGGCAGTAGGCCTTGGCTATAGTGTAGTCGGGTTTGCCTGGTTTCCGGAGCACAATGGTCTTCCAGGAGCCTCACCTTTTGGGGAAGTATCCAGTAGTGAGGACTGCTAGGAGACAGGCATGCAGCAGGGGCGAGAGGATGGCCTCGCATTCTTTCAGGACCACATTGGGGATGCCATCCTCTCCTGGGGCCTTGAAGGGGCTGGCTTTGTCAATACGGTGGGTGACTTGATGTAGTGCAGGTACAGAGAATTTGAGGGGCAGAGGGTGGGGGTCAGAGTCTTCGGGTAGATTGGGGAGGTTGTGCGGGCGAGGTGGGAAGAACAGGTCTGTGAATAAGGCTGCTTTGCCGGCGTCCGTATGTACTTCCAAGACAATTTGGCTGTTGGCCCCTTTCTTGAAGAGGGAGGGAATGTGTGCACGGGACCCATCAGAAAGGGGGTTTTTCGCGTATTTGCCGGCCACCCATACGTCTTTCTCTTTGGCCTCTTCAATCCAGCTCTTCCAGTGATCCGCTTTGGCCTTGCAGAGGGCTGAGATGTACATGTTCCTGGCACGATTCAAGGCACGCTTGCTATCCTCCCAGCTAGCTGTAAACCTGGTACAAAATTCGTCTCTGCTCTTACGTACATAGTCATGACGGAGCGGAGTGAGGTTTGGGTTCCACCAATGCTTAGAGTAGGGGGTGGACCGCGACAGGGGGACAGACCCTTTAATTGTGTCTTGAATTGCAGTTGTGAGCCAGTCTACGAAACCGTCGATTTCAGGGGGGGTGGAGGGGGGCGGGGCACTAGGGAGACCGGTCTTGGTTAGGTTCTCAGTGAGCATCTGTCAGAATTTGACCCAGTCTGCCTTCCTGAAGTTGCACCTTGGGGTGGTTTGGCATCTGTTGAGCTCCACATCTATCCATGTATGAATGGGTAGATAGTCTGCAGATGGGAGGCGGTCATCCGGGGAGGTGTTGCAGGACAAGACTCGGTGGGTTAAGTCAGCGTCGCAGAAAAGGAGGTCGAGGGTGGTCCACGTTCGGTGGGAGTCGGATTGAAACGTGGGGGTGCCAGCAGAAAGTTGAGGTTCCATGTGGTGTTGAGTGAGCAGCTGCATGAGGAGGTCGGTGTCACTGCATCTGCATAGCCAAGCTTGATTAGGACCCAACCATAGTGGGTTGTGCTTGTTGAAGTCTCCAGCCCAGATGGTGGAGGAGTCGTGTCTGGTAGGGTGTGAGAGGTACCAGGATTGTAGATGTAGGAGGGCTGTGTCTGTTCCAGGGGGGTTGTAAATATTGTAGACGTCTATATTGGTATCTGCTTGAGTAATTGAGAGTGCTGAGATGACATGCGAGATGATGTGAATCTGAGTAAAAGAGTTGGAGGTCAGTTTTGCTGAAACTAGTATGAGAGAGTGGGGAGGGTTGTGGTCATCTGGGTCCTGGATGGGGTATAGGGTATACCAGTGCTGGGATGCTAGCGTGAGTCGAGACCCAGGGTATATGTAGGGTTCTTGGATCAATATTAGGTCCCAGTCTTGTGGGTCAGTGGTGTTGATGAGCAACATGGTGACGTCCTTGGAATGTTTGCAGTTTTGTTGCTTTATCCGTAGTCTGTTGTGGGGTGTGTTTTCAGGCATTCTGGTGGCTCTCAAGTAGTCGTGTTCAGACATTGGGGCTCAATGGGGAGGTTGCAGGGATGTAATTGATGCGAGGCTGGGATTGGATGGGGGGTGGAGAAGGGGCATGGGGTTGTGTGGAGGTGTGGGGTTGTGCAGAGGTGTGGAGTTGTGCGGCGGTACCACGTCGTGGGGTGTATTCAGCATCTGCAAAAGTAAACGGTGTATAAGTTTCATATTTGCCAGTTGCGTACTCATCCTTAATAGCTTGAGCTTTGATAGCAGCTTTTGCTGCCAGGCATGTACGCATCCAGCTGGGATGGTCACCCTGGCAGTTGGCACATCTGGGTTTTTCGGTGTTGCAGTTCTGAGCTGTAGGGTAGGGTTGATCATGTGTGCATGAATGATCTTTAGTGGTGTGTGGCCCAGCGCATCGGCCACAGCGTGCCTCCCCTGTACACCCCGTTGCCCGGTGGCCCCAGTCCTGGCACCAGAAGCATTGTGGGGGTCGTGGGATATAGATGCTGACACTGCAAAGGACGCCATCGATCGCTAGTCCATTTTCTATAGCTGTGTTTGCCGCTGCCTTTGTTTTGTAACTTATCATGAGCGGGCCGCTTTTGGTTCTGTCACGGGAGTCAGTGCTGTTGAGCCAGTGCTGTTGAGCCAGGCTATATTGGAAATCTGATGGTCATTAAGCTCATCGTCAGAGTTCCCTCTTTCAAGGTCATTCATGGCCTTTCTCAGGTCATCAGGCTCAGACCAGAAAGTTGTGGGGACGTTGTGTGCCACCACTGCATATGAGTGTTTTGGCGTCGTGGCTGCTGGGTCAATGTTTCTGACCCATTTGTCCGAGTGGGCTCTGGCTCTGTTGGCGTCTTCTGCAGTTTTGAAGGTAAGCATAAAATTGCCGTTGGCCGACTTGGTGATGCCCCGGAGGGGCTGGGTCATCGGTAGGGAATGGCACGGGTCACCCACGGGTCAAATGTGGGTGACCCGCACCCGACCCATGGGAAACCCGAACCCGTCAACCCATGGGTTTTTTCCCACGGGTCGACGGGTCTCGGGTGCGCGCCGCACCCGCACGCAATACGTCGTGTTCGTCATGGCGCATGCGCATACGTCGCGTACGTGGTGGCGCGTACGCGGCGGTGCGTACGTCGCGTTCGTTACGGCGCATGCGCATACGTCGCGTACGTGGCGGCGCGTGTGCGTACAAGCGTTGCGTACGTCGCGTGTGCGTACAAGCGTTGCGTACGTCGCGTGTGCGTACAAGCGTTGCGTACAAGCGTGTGCGTACAAGCGTTGCGTACGTCGCGTGTGCGTACAAGCGTTGTGTACGTCGCGTTCGTCGCGGCGTGTGCGTATACGTCGCGTACGTCGCGTACGTGGCGGCGCGTGTGCGTACGAGCGTTGCGTACGTCGCGTTCGTCGCGGCGCGTGCGTATATGTCGCGTACTTCGCGTACGTGGCGGCGCGTACGTCGCGTTCGTCACGGCGCGTGCGCATACGTCGTGTACGTCGCGTTCGTCACGGCGCGTGCGCATACGTCGCGTACGTTGCGTATGTGGCGGCGCGTGCACGTAACGGGCGTTGCGTACGTCGCGGCGCGTGCGCGTACGTCGTGTACGTCGCGTTCGTGGCGTCGCGTGCGCGTACGGCGCGTTCGTCGCGTTCGTGTCGGCGCGTGCACGTACGCGTTCGTGGCGTTCGTGTCGGAGTTGACGCCCCGGGTTAGGCCCGGGTCACGGGTGCTCGCGGCTTGACCCGCACCCACACCCAAGGACACCCGACCCGGTGACCCGTGCGGGTTGGCCTGACCCGTGCATTTCCCTAGTCATCGGTAGGGCATTGTTTGGGCTGCTCTCAAAATGGTTAGTGATGATGTCACTACAATACCTTGTGACAATAGCTGGCTCCCATTTGAGGATGGGGGCGTCTTTTGCAACATTTTTCATCAAGATGAATATTTGCTTCTGTTGCAGCTCTGCAACCATTTTCTGTTTATGGACGTTGCCCTGGGCTGGTGTGATTCCCAGGCCTCATTTGGCAGCAGTAGCATAGGTGACTCCAGCTGGGGCTGCAGAGGGCTGGCCATGAGCAATGGTGACCGCTTCCTTGATATCGGTCACAGCCTTTTGTAAGTCAGCATTGGTTGCTACCCTTCTGTCGCCATATAAGTGTGAAGCCTCCCTTAGCAGCTTAGCAATGGCAACCAGCTGCGTGGCACCCTCTTTGCCTAAGTTCCACGAGGCACCTCGCTTAAAGTCTCCAAATGTTTCGAGGGCTGAGGCTAAGGCAGAATAATCAGTTTTATTACCCTCATTGATCCCTCTTGTGTTTAGGACCGCCACTGGGTCGCCTGGATCAATTAAAGGGGTGGGTGACCTAATTGTTCTGCTGTTCGGGATAGTTTGATTGGGTGCCAGAGCCCCTATTCCCTGTGACTGCGAGCTGGCAGGGATATTGGGGGGGGTCAGCATGGATATGTGGTAGGTGTAGATGTTATAGTGTGTGTGCAAACAGAGAAAAAGGAAGAAAGCTTAGCGGTCTTGGGTCTATCCCTTGGTCGGCGAGGCAGAACTAGGCCTGTCGGACCGTGGGAAAGTTACAGGAGGTGGTGGTAAAGGTCCAAGAGCACCTCCTTTTGGTATACTAAGGTATGGTCTCCCTGTTAGATTGGCTAAACATACATACTATTTATATCTCTAATTAATGAATTAATGTCTTCCAAGCTAAGACAATATATATATAGAGCTCCATGGAGTAGTATTGGCAATCTGATAACTTACTACGGCTCTGAACTCAACTTGTATAGACACACCTGTCTCCACTCAAGGAGTCAACCTGAAAGGTTACCCACACAGACTAGATGGTGTGGTGATAACACTATAGCTATATATGCTATAGCCCTGAGTTCAAACCCCACTCTAGCCATTCTTGTCATTCAACACTCCCATAGCCAGTAGCTGATGCTGTGCATCCTCAAAAAAAAGAGAATACATAGATGAAGCATAGAATTACATACCACTGAAATCCCTCCCCCCCCAAAAAAAACCCCCTTTCAAACACGTCTCCTAAACACAATCGGCACCTCCCCCACACCAAACGTAAGACCAAACCCCACCCTCATAACTCTCCCCCTCCACCCATCAACCGTCTCCCCCTCCCCCAACATCGGAGCCACAACCCAATCCCTCAGAAGCACAGTCATAAAACACACCGCCTCCGCCATCGCAAACTTGCGCCCCGCACACGCGCGGGGACCGTATCCGAATATATTCACCTCCGGCGGTTCCTGCGCTGAGGAGTACCACCAGCGAGAGGGATTGTATGCGTAGGGGTTGGGGAAGATCCGGGGGTTGTAGCCTGGTTTGTTCCAAATTTTTGTTTAGTCATTTTTTTTTAACTTACTTGAATTATGAGAGTTTCACACACAGATGCCTGCCATGTCTACTACGACGCGTGTCCCGGGTTCCAGAACGTATGTCTTTTCCCCTTCCACTGTAGGCGTGGTGATTGGCAAAGGCTCCAAGGTATCCCTCAAGATAATATACACCGTAGCTGTATATTTGCGTTATATGTAACGTCTATGGAGGAATGCATGTAGCGGTGAAGCAGGGGAAACTCACGGTACATTCTTCCGGCTTCCAAGAAACACGCAATCACCTTCTTCAATGAATCGTAGTCGTCGTAATCCTTACAAATAATTATCATCAGAAAAGAAGGGAACGAATATGAATATGTGAGGAGATGATGAATGAGTACCGGATCTCTGCCCTTGTCAAGTACACGGCGGATCTCCTCAACAGCAATATCCTGTTCCTCCGGATGCAACGCCAAAAGAGCAAGAGTTACTGTAATCAGTCGTGCAGTAGTCTCTACCCTAAAAGCTTCAGCCAGGACTCGCATCGAAATTCTTCGAAAAATCCCCTCTCACCATGTCCAGCCAAAAGAAACCCAAACACATTCCCAACCTGCAAAATCCATAAAACACCTGCACGAGCAGACACCAGCGCAAAAAAAAAAAAAAAAAAAAAACGTACCAATTCATCATCATTAAGAGCCAATTTTCCCTGTTCCTCATTCGCTTTTACAAGACGAGAAAACAGATCCGCCTTCGAGCTCTCATCCAAACCCTGCGCAGCGATCTGCGCCTTCTGCAAACCAATGAGCGACTTCATATGGTTCCCCAGCGTCTGGAACACATTTTCCACTTCCGCCAGCCTTAGGAAAGAAGATGCAGTTAAGGGGTTCAAGGTGTATGGAGCGTTGGGTCGATGCGTCCTTACCTTTTGATGGGAAGGTTATACATCCACCGGGGAACTATAGTTCTAATCATGACACTGTCAGAAACATTCGCCATGTGTTTCTCAAGGCTATCTAAAGACGATGAGCTTGTCCAGGGGAATGGTAGTCCAAATCCACATCTGGCTATTTGAATCAATGCAAGCTGAAAGTCGGTCAGACACAGACACACTCAATAACCGCTATATGTGTAATGAATTAACCTTGTGCGTGTAATCGCTGACGGAGTCTATGCACACTATGTCCTTCTCCGACCATCCTTCTTGGACAACCATTTCATGATACGTCCGTAACGTCTCTTCCCACACGAGTGGAGCTCTGTGATAGATATAGATGAAACGCCCGTATTCAGCGGAACCATTGTATGTCTGAAGAAAATCTTTGGAAGTACATACATACCGCTTGAAAACGCTGGGCCTACGATACGCCGGTGCCGCTTGTGTTTTTCATTATTCACTGAGAAGACGTTCTCTCCCCATACACTATCACAGAAAGAACAAGTTCGAAACACAAAAAAAAGTCTCAAATAGTCAGCAAAAACAAAACGGGTGGGGGAGATCGCGACTCACGACAGAAAAGCAGTAGTATCAAATTCCTTATCACACTGGGGATTACTCAAAACCTGCTGCGCCACTTCAGGAGAACACGTATAGATAAGGGGGCGTCCAAGGAGATAAGGCACCACGGAAATCGTTTCTGATTTATACCGCTCATAAACTGAGGAGCAGGAAATGTGCGTGGTGAGGGTGTTGAGTGGTTAAGTTTACATAAATGATGAAGACACATACTCAACGACCGCCAATACCACGTCCATTTCAAGCCCGGATTCCAGGATCTAACTGGAAGAACTACCCCAGGCAACGCGAGAGGACAAAAGAGACACCTAATGCCCGGAATATAATCGACCGACTGCACCAAAACTTTTAAGGAAAAACATTACCCCAACGACTACAAAACGATTTCAGACCTTCAGACCTCTGGACAGCTTCCAAAAGCGTGATGACACGAGGTACACCAAAAAAGTAACACCGAGCAAGATGAAAACATTCGCGCCTGGCTTGACAACGCCGGACATTTTTATTTGAAATTGAAGATCGAAATGGAATATCGGTGATTGCCGTGTGGGCTGTTGTGGGTAGATACGACGCTTTGTCTGCATTTCTTACACTCTATAGACTGTACAAGAAGGAACGGTTCAATACATATCGATAATGTCAATGCCTCTTCGCCAACTGTTCAAAGTTTCGCCTTCACCCTCTGCTCTTGCTCATGCACGCGGTTCACAATGGCCTCCTTCACGTGTCGCCTCTGTATCTTCCCTGTTGCGGTTTTGGGTATAGCATCCGTGATAATAATCCTGTACATGAGTAAGTCTTCTTCATACCGCTGACTTTGCAATGAGAGGGAACATTTATCCCACCTTTCAGGTATCTTGAATTTAGCAATTTTGCCATCCAACGTCTTCTTGATGAGCTGTTCTGCGTCACCAGGCTGTCCTGGTTTGAGCACAGCGCCAGCCCAGACGACTTCTCCGTACTTCGCATCCTCGACTCCAAAGCAAACAGCCTCGGCGACACCGTCGACGCGGAGCAGGGCCGAGTCGACCTCCAGAGGAGAGATCTTTTCACCACCGCGGTTGATCAGCTCCTTGAGTCTTCCCGTCAGTTGCAGATGCCCTGAAGGCAGGATAATTCCCTGGTCTCCCATCCTAGCAAATCGTGCCATAAGGTATTTACCTGAATTCGAAGTGATCCGTCATTACCTGAACCACCTTCCTTCCCAGAAGGCTTCTTTATTCGCCTTTCCATTATTCCAGTAGCCTTTGGTGACATTCTCCCCTCGGACACATACCTCGCCTCTTTCTCCTTTGGGGACCTCCTTTCCATAGTCGTCCCGGACACTTATCTCTACCCCGATACCAAAGCCGACGCTGCCAGCGAGCTGCTTACCCACTACATTGCTCATCATCTGGTGCGCTGCCTATGACAGTGAACGAGTTAGCATCAGGATCATCCACATCTCATTACAACTAGCCTCCGTCATAGCGTACGCTTCGCACACGGGGGCATGGAACGTCGCTTCCAGACGCTCCATCACCACCGGTGGGAGACTGCTCGAACAACTCCTTATAAACCGGATGGAAGGCACACCCTCCTTCGGCAGCGGTGTCTCGAGGAGCACTGAGTGGATGGTCGGCACGGCAGTGTACCACGTGCACTTGTACCTGGAAAAGTGAGCCCAGAAGTGAGTGGCAGAGAAGCGCTCAGGGATCACGACACTCCCCCTGAACGGAGGGGGGCCAAAAGTCCCGCGAGGAGGCCGTGCACATGGAACAACGGCATGACAAGGTAAGATCTGTCCGCAGCGGTCAAAGAATATGTGTTGACGATATTTTTGGTCGTGGTGAGAAGATTGCGGTGCGTGAGCGGGACAGACTTGGGTCTGGAGGTGGTACCGGAGGTGTGGAGCACGAGAGCAGCATCCGAGGGCAATGGAGGGCCATGAGAACTTGAAGAAGAAATTTATATGACTTAACCACCACAATGCTCTGCACAAGGAGATGAAGACAAGGTTTGTTCTATTATGCAAATCCATGTATGGACTGAAACAGCAGTCTGGGCAACAATGGTATCACTGCTTGCAGAAGCATTCAAATGGATCAGTTTTACACGCTGTGAAACAGAACACAGTGTTTTCACATGATGTTTCAAAGACAACATCACCATTGTAGTTGCAGCAGTTGATGACTTAACAATCACTGCCAGTTCCAAGCAAATGCTACTTGAAACAAAAAATGCACTAAACACCAAATTCAAAATGTCAGATATGGGAGAATTTCATTGGCTAGTTGGTATAGAGATCAAATGTCAAGCTTTGGTTACTGATGGACTTCGGTACTGCCGAGGGGTGTTGGCAAAAGGTCAAGCAGACTATGGCCAAGTCCTGCAGGCCAAGAGTAGTGGCGTTGGCTTCAACATACTCGTGCATTGCGCCCTACTTGCCGTGCGTGCCACCTATTTGCAACAGACAGATACTTAGGGGGATGCTGACAATGCTGGCCCGAGTCGAGGACTTAACAGAGGAGAACAAGGTAGAAGGGCCTAAGCCTAGTCGATACCCAGAATGAGGAAATATGTACATGCATGTCCTACTTATATAGGTTAAGAAGCAACATGTGGAATAGGGAATGTGGGACAACAAGGTATGCAGAGCATGTGGCTATTGTCCACAATGAATAAAATTAGAACAGAGAATGCAAAACGGAGATAGAACAATAAATAATAGGATAATAGAGTCATGACTCAAGATAGGACAATAAGGAGTAGCTGAGTATAAAACAATGGAGTCGTGACTGAGGATAATACAAGGACAGGAAGTCCCGAAGTGAAATGGATCGAGGAACGGGCAAATGGTGTGGCGGAACGTGCCGAGCCTAGAACGACATACCAAGTGACGTGCATGTGGCGTGAACACTTGTACGTAGACGTAGAATGGCTGCTTGGTCAGCACTGCCAAATAACCGGGACCTTGGTACATGTACTTAACATCAAATGGGAACAGGAAAAACATATTATATCTCTCTCCCAAAAATCATACATTGTGTCAA
>QLPG01014318.1:0-14181 GCA_003314385.1 Gomphus sp. MG54 | reverse complement strand
AGGATTAGAAACATGAGTGGGGTTCGGATTTGAAACTTGAACAGGGTTGGAATTTGGCTCATTGTCGTCGTTATCATCGATTGGGTTTTCTTCATCATCATCCTCAGGTTCAGGAGGAGCGTTCCCTCCTGACAGGCCAGCTTTGCGAATTGAAGGTTGTTCTGACAGCCGTTGAAGTGAGGAAATCTCCTGAAACTGACTTGGGACTTCTACGATGAAAGGTAAACTGCGAGTAGTAGAGTGGGTATTCATGATGGTTGTGATATGTGAAGATGAAGTGTGATCAAGTGTGGTAGTCAGAAAATACTGTTATGATGTAGAGAAAGGACGTAATCGTAATATTATTAATCTCCCAAAGGTGAGGCAATGGCGAGGTTCTGGATGGGGCTTGGCTTCAACATTATGCGTTACACCCACTAGACCACACGGTCCCCAATTTCATAAAGCGAGACAGACAGAAAAGAACAGAGGAACCTTAGTTGAAATCAAGGTTGATTTTCTGACTGAAGACTGAACTATGAGTACAAGATCTTTTATACTACTTTCTAATCTACTAGGAGTCAAATAGATTCCTATAATAGAATGAGAAAGCCGAGGATTGTGAAAAGCGAGAACAGAAATACTATTCCCCAAATAATGATCTCCTCTGTGACATTGTGGAGTGACATGTCACTCCGATTCCCAACAGAGTTACCCTAAGGAACGTAATAGCAGATCGGACATAAAAAACTGAGCGGAATTGGAAATAGATGAAAATGGAATGGAATGTAAATGAAAGGATATTAAATGTAAATGAAGACGGAATGGAATAGCGAGCATATGGAGTGTGACATAAATGAGTGGAGTGAATTGACAGGAGCATGTGATGCTAAGATGGATACACGAGGTGCATATAGTCCATGGGCTGAGGGTGTTATGTTGAATAGCGAGCAAGAGCAGAGTTGGGCTGAGTGGGCTGAAATGAATAGTCGGGCTTGCGGTTCCTGACACAGCCCACAGACTATATGCACCTCATGTATCCGTCTTGGCATCACATGCTCCTGTCAATTCACTCCACTCATTTACGTCACACTCCATATGCTTGCTATTCCATTCCATCTTCATTTACATTTAATATCCTTTCATTTATATTCCATTCCATTTTCATTTATTTGCAATTCCGCTCAGTCTCTTATATCCAATCTGCTATTGCGTTCCTTAGGGTAACTCCATTGGGAATCAGAGTGACACATCACTCCACAATGTCACGGAGGAGATCATTATTTGGGGAATAGTATTTCTGTTCTCGCTTTTCACGATCCTCAGCTTTCTCATTCTATTATAGGAATCTAGTAGTTTCAAAGATCTTGTACTCATAGCTCAGTCTTCAGTCAGATAATCAACCTTGATTTCGACTAAGGTTCCTCTGTTCATTTTTATCTGTCTCCCTTTACGAAATTGGGGACCGTGTGGTCTAGTGGGCGCAATGCATAAACATTGAAGCCAAGCCCCATTCAGAACCTTGCCATTGCCTCGCCGTTGGGAGATTATCAATATTATGATTACATCCTTTTTCTATGATCGTAACACCGCCATAGAAAAGGACCAGTGCATGCAGGCTTTTAGGTATTAATTACCTAGAGCAACTCTACACCATTCAGCCTAACTCCACCCTCACTCACCTATTCAATCATATGCTCTTCAGCCTTTGAATTCAATGCACCTCGTGTATCTATCTTCGCATCACATGCAACTTTCAATATGCTCCACTCATTTACATCAATCCCCATATGCTGGCAAATTCATTTTCACTTTCATTTACATTTAATATTTTCATATTATGTTCTGCTCCACTTTCCTTATTTGCAATTCTGTTCTATTCCTGATATCTGATCTGTTACTACATTCCTTATAGGGTAACTCCATTGGGAATCAGGGTGACACGTCATCCCTCAATGTCACAGAGGAGATCAAGATTGTGTCAAGTACACATACTGAGTATCAGGTAACTCAGCAGTGCCAACCTAGTGATCAGTCTATTTCTACATGCAAGTGACCAAGCCACATACAAGTCACTTGGTATGTTGGTCTTGGCTTGGCATATTTACTACCCATATTCCCCACTCCTACCCCTCATCCATTCTTCCCCTATTCATTATCCATTAATCCCCACCCCATTTATCCTTATTTCTCGGCCTGTTTCACCTCGGGACATTTCTTTATTGTTTTATCCTTGGCCATGACCCTATGTTATGGTCCATGCCGCCAAACAAACCCACATTAAACCCCACAACCATCTGTACCATTTCTGGGACCTTTCCAATCGCTCAAGACTGAATAACTGATTTCTGGATGTCTGATACATCATTCCAAGGTTCTGTGTTTCCAAACCTCCAAAGATTCTGAAGTCAAGGTTCTGCTCCTTTGATAGACGACGTGCAGGATCACCGCGTACCTCACTCCCGTGTTCTTCATTTCATATTGCCCCTTGTACTCTCTTCCCCCCCTTGTCTTTACTCCGTAAAAGATAGTACAAAGACTAGATATGTGTATATAAGTCACTAGTCAACTGGACTATTCGCCAGTACAAATATCAACTTAATTCTGTGTCGTAGTTTCTGATTAAGTTCCGGTAAACTTTCCAACTCTCTGAAATTAGGGACAGACGATCGAGGAGGGCGCAACACATAAGTTGAAGCCAAGTCCCTGCGACCTCGAACCACTCGTACCACCCTATACCATGAACAGTCCCAAGACCCCCAATGTTCCCGACTTCCGTCCACTCTGATTCCAATCCTGAGTCTGACCCTTAGTTCCCCCACCCCTGGAATACGAATCCCCCCTTCAGATACCATTTGGAACCCTCCAAAAGTCCTTCCAGAAGTCCCTAGCTAAGCGCCGACACGTGGATTTAACAGTATATTCATACTCACACTCCTGATTGTCATTAAGCATGAGACCTATCACACATTCACAAGCCATGCAGAGAATCAATCACTCAGGTGTCTGCCCCCCATGCATCCATCCCTCAAGAATTGCCCGTCCCTGGACCAAGTTTTCAGATGCCTCAGACCCCAGCTCATCCCCCGGAGCCTTCTTCCAACTCCAGATTCTCAGATGCAGATCAACACCTGCATTCGAATTTGACCAACCCTTTCCTCATGAACCACCCTCTGGTGATTCAACAATCATCACCATCGGATATGCGGTCCAGTTCAGGACCATCCACAGCAGCACCGTCAGACTCGTTGGCGCCCCCCTATGTACCACCACCCTTCGCACCTCCACCCGTGGCACCACCGCCCGTAGCACCACCACTTGTTGCACCACCTGCCGTACCCCCGTTCGCTGCACCACCCCCCGCCATCCAACCCCATGTCGCACCACCCACCGCAGCACCGCCGCCTCCTGCACACCAGGGAGGGGCCCCCACCTTAGGACCCAACATTGTGCCTGATCTTACTCAGGCCCTCGTTATGCTGGCAAGTAACTTAGCCAGCCCCAGAAGATCAGCCCCCTGCACTGCCAAGGTTCGAGAACTGGATACCTTTGATGAATCCAATTCAAGGAAACTACAAGCCTTTCTAGTGCAATGCTGCGACCTCCCTGATGCCTTCGATACTGAGAGCACCAAGGTGACCTACATACTGTCGTACCTGACCGGTACCGCCCTGGACTGGTTCGAACCAGCCCTCTCTGCCCCCGACGAGCCAGACTGGCTCCATGACTATGAGGAGTTCGTGAATGAACTCAAAACAAACTTCGGCCCCCATGACCCAGAAGGAGAGGCCGAAGCAGACCTTGAGACCCTCCGCATGCACAATAATCAGCGCATCACAAAATATGTAGTCGAATTCAATCGACTAGCCACCCGCATCTACTGGGGCGACACTGCACTCCATCGCCAGTTCTACAACGGACTCCCCGGCAGAATCAAGGATGAGATCTCTAGAGTAGGAAAGCCCTATTCCCTGCTCCAACTCTGTCTCCTGTCTCAATCCATTGACACCCGCTACTGGGAGCGACGATCCGAAATCGCCAGAGAGCCCCCCTCTACCTGGAACTTTGAACGCCCCTACGACAGAGGGAGGACCCCCGTGACCATGTATTCGGCCCCTAACACGGGCAATAAGACGGCCAATGTAGGCCAACCTGTGACCCCAGCCAGTGGCAGCAGGACTACCATGGATCTTTCGTCCAAAATCGGAAAAGATGGAAAACTTACACCATAAGAATGGCAATGCCACTTTGAACAAAACCTCTGCCTCTTCTACAGCAGATTGGGCCAGGAAGCCAAGGAATGCCCGAGATCCACCACCACAGTCACCAAAGGACACACAACCTCCATGATGGAAGAGGTTGAAGAAGAGTCTGAGACATTGGATGCTTCAGAAACCGAGGAATAAGAAGTTAGGCCCCCAACTCCAGCACCAGTTGTTCACATTGAACACCAACTATGCCTATGGATGTAAAACCAAACAACGCATCCAACCTTTTCAGGAATATGACCCCCCATAACCAATCGTCGAAATATTTTAACCTCTCTGTGGAAATACTCTGACCCTCCAAACTCCAACCCTCCAAATCCGACCCCCCAAACCCCATCAGAATTTTAGTTGCAAGGACCACGCTCACCCACTACGATCCATTGATCAATAGGGTATTGAGTACTACTCGTTTAGATTATCCTAACTGATTCTTGGCAATATGGAGCCAGCAGTCTTCACTCAGTGCTCAAATCCGACCCTCCGAAAACTCCACTCAGGAAGAATCCTGATCACTGTGGAACCCCATACCATCCCTTAGACTAACGGTACCATGTAGATTCTCTAGAACTAGACCTTTTTAGACAATTAATACGAGCTAAACTAATCAACAATTTCAACCGAGACTTGAGTTGCAGGACATTCCCCAAATCCCGACGACACTACCTCCGTCCAAAAGCGACAATCTGGTAGAATGAATGCTACGACCTCCACGGCCACCACGACCCCACTGTGAGGGGAACCCCTGATTATGAATTCTGACCAATGTTGACCCACCCATATTCCACACCCGCCAACCGAGATCCGTTCGACCCACTCATGGCAGTACCGAACGCACCACACACCGAACTATCATCCCTGTTGGCGAGTACCCTCCAGAAGCATCGACTATAGCCCTTGGCTCCCCTTTTGTCATTTGTTCTCAGTGTCAAGGCCCTGGAGGAACTTCCCGGTCGGTATGGAGGGTGATGCCTGGTAGAGCACGGAGCACCGTAGCGATGGTGCTTATATACAGTAGTCAGTGGGCAAAGGGTTCCCTAGAGTTTTCTCTTTGGATCCCCCTTCACCAGGTAGGCTAGTCCCCATGTATTAGGTACCATACTAAACCTTTGGATCCCCCTTCGCCAGTGCACCACCCTAGGGTAGAATGCCTGCTTAGGTTGCCCTTACAGTAGAAAACTCTCTCCTTTGAGCACCAGCTGCCTCTTTGTACAACTCCAAATTGAATTTCTTCGGAAATAGCAACAGCGGCAGCCCCTCCTCATTCACTTACAAAAAACTTATTCTCCATGGACTTGCCATCGGCCCAGGAGTTGTTGGACCAACTGGCTGGCATAGAACAGGAGTTACTAAGAGAAAGAAGAGAGAAGCAGGACCTAGAGATGAGGCTGAACGTGCTGCAGGTGACCACGACAAATCTAGTGGCAGGCCTCTAGACCCACGTTTAGCAGCCCGCGAAACGAATGGTAGAACCTGCCAAGCCCTCTGAGTTCGATGGTGACCGTTCGCACGGGCGTGCGTTCATGCAGTCTTGCACCTTGTACCTTGGCATCTGTGCTGCCGATTTCCCTGACGAGCAGTCTCAGATCCTCTGGGCACTGTCCTTTATGAAGACGGAGAGAGCAGCGACCTTCTCCAGCCGAGTGTTCGCACATGAAGCAAAAACAGGCAGGCCACTCTACGCCAACTGGAAGGCCTTCACGGAAGCCTTTTGGGAATACTTCTACCCCCTGCATGAGGCCACTGAGGCAGCGAACCAATTAGAGTCGTGCCAGTACCACCAAGGCAAGCGTTCGGTCGACGAGTATATTGACCAATTCAAAGACCTGGACGGAAAGGCCGAATACACGGATGGGCGGTCCATCGTCATGAAGTTCCGATGAGGCCTCGACCCCACTATCCAAAGTCGCATCACGCTGATGCTAGACGGGAGACCAAAGGATGATGACATCTCGGCATAGTACACTGCAGCGCGAGTGGTAGCTCTCACACGCGCAGCAAACGAAGCCTTTCAGGGGCCTCAATTCCCATCACTACACGCCTCCGTGCCACAGCCTAGCCGAAAGCCCATTGAACCCCCAACTAAGCAAGCAATGCCCGCTCCCCCTAGAACATCGTCGGCACTTATTCCCCCAATGCCACCCCCTGGGCCCACCCCGATGGACATCGACGCAACCAGGCGGCGGTACCCTCTGCCACTCATATGCCGATGATGTGGCAAGGCCAGCCACTTCGCCCGAGAATGCCCTCAGGCATATGATGTGCGTTTCATGATGGCAGAGGAGCGTGAAGAGATGCTAGAGTACTGGATGGTCTCCACGGACCTTCGAGATACCGATGAAGCTGGGGAGGTTGAAGATGTGGATTCAGGGGATTTTGCCTAAGGCAGCAAGTGAAGGATGTGCCCTTGCTGCCCTCGTTTAATCACTTTGCTGCTCTGTCTATAGACTCTGATATGGAGAATACAACTCGGGATTCAGATGATGATGCCTCAGCCATAAGCGATACAGACACTCCCGAACCGACTCCACCAAAACTACCATTCCCCCTTCCTAGGTTGAAATGTTGGGAACGCAGTCTCCCGAAACATTACGTAGTGGCTTCCACCCCCTCGCCAAACTCGCTGAACCTTAAGGTAGAGAGATACAGACTACCGACACCGCTGAGGTTAAGGGAGTAACCGCCCTACTAGACAGCGGAGCTATGGGACTGTTAATAGACCAGAAGTTTGCGGTTGCCGAAAGATTGAACTTGCGCCTGTTAACTCGACCTGCACCAGTGTACAACGTTGATGGTACCCTAAATGAGGGAGGAGCAATCCAACACGTTGTCGATGTGATCTTACGCTATCAAGACCACTCGGAACGGGCCATATTTGCTGTGACCAATCTGGGGGAAGCACGACATGATCCTTGGCTATCCCTGGCTCCGCAATCATAACCCTAAAATCAACTGGCATACGCAAGAAGTCACGCTAAGCTGATGTTCTGCCCAATGCCACACCTGCCGGGTTAAGCTGGAGAAAGAACGCTGAGAGGAAATGGCAGTTCAGACTCTTCGAACCGGGCCCTTGCCAGGCATGACGACCGACAAGTCAGAAGACTGCGAAAGTATCGACGACATTGTGCCCTTCCTCAAACCAGGTGATCGCCTTTTTGTGACCATGGCCCCCCCAGACATTCCGATCACTACCATCGTGGCCACCACAACTGCGCAGCAATTGGCCGAACGGGCACTCCAGAGCACCCCCCCAAAGAGAAAGGGACGATCCTGCCCTATCTCCAAGACTTTAATGACCTCTTCGAGAAGGAGTCCTTCGATTCTCTCCCCGAGCAGAGGATGTGGGACCACGCAATCGAACTGGAGCCTGGAGCAAAGCTCTCAGCTTGTAAGGTGTACCCTCTCTCTCCGAGTGAACAGCAAGAGCTGGACGAGTTCTTACGGGAGAACCTGTATATGGGATGCATCCGCCCCTCGAAATCCCCCATGGGAAGCCCCATGTTCTTTATCAAGAAGAAGGATGGCTCCCTCCAACTGGTCCAGGACTATCGGGTACTCAATGCGATGACGGTGACCCCTTCCCATCATCTCAGAGCTCATTGCACAACTTCGAGGAGCCAAGTACTTTACCAAGTTGGATGTGTGATGGGGGTTCAATAATGTGCGGATTAAGGAGGGAGGTGAGTGGAAGGTGGCGTTCTGCACGAGCAGGGGACTGTTTGAGCCCCTTGTCATGTTCTTTGGCCTCACTAATAGCCCCGTGACATTCCAGACCATGATGAATGACATCTTCCAAGACCTCGTAATGGAGGGACATGTGTGTGTGTACCTGGATGACATCCTCATCTTCACCGAGACTCTCGAAGAGCATTGACGAGTCATTCAGGAGGTCCTTGAACGACTAAGGGCCCACAAACTCTACCTTCGGCTGGAGAAGTGTGAGTTTGAATGGACCAGGATTGAGTACTTGGGCCTCATTATATCTCATGGCAAGGTGGAAATGGATCCCATCAAGGTGGATGGGGTCACGGGTTGGCCAACTCTGTCAAACGGAAAGGAGGTATAGGCCTTCCTGGGCTTTGCCAATTTCTATCAGAGGTTCATCGAGAGATTCTCGCACCATGCCAGGCTGTTAGGGAATAGCACGGGTTCGGCCAACCCGCACGGGTCACCGGGTCGGGTGCCCTTGGGTTTGGGTGCGGGTCAAGCCGAGAGCACCCGTGACCCGGCCCAACCCGGCACGTCAACCATGTACGCGTGCATGCGCACGCGCACGACACCAAACCGGACACTCGCTCCTGTCGTACGTGTGCGCGTACGACACGCACCCGCATACGACACACACGCCCCCCACACGCATACGGCATGCACGCCCCGCACGCGCATATGACACACACGCGCCGCACACGTATGACACGCACGCGCCGATACCAACGAGCTGTACGTGCACGCATACAACGCGTTCGTGTCGGCACGTGCGCGTACAGCGCGTTCGCGCGTCCACATTCAACGCGTCCATGTCGGCGCGTTGGAGTCGGCGCGTACGCGTGCAGCGCGTTCGAGTCAGCGTGTATGCGTACAGCGCGTTCGAGTCGACGCGCGTACGTGTACAGCGCATTCGAGTCGGCACATACGCGTACAGCGCGTTCGTGTCAGCGCGTACATGTACAGTGCATTCGTGTCGGTGCGTGCGCGTACTGCGCGTTCGTGTCGGCGCGTGCACGTACTGCACGTTCGTGTCGGTGCGTGCGCGTACTGCGCGTTCGTGTCGGCGCGTGCGCGTACTGCGCGTTCGTGTCGGCGCGTGCGCGTACTGCGCGTTCGTGTCGGCGCGTGTGCGTACTGCGCGTTCGTGGACACGAATGCACTGCAAGCCTGCGGGTGCAGCACGCACCCGACACCCGTCGACCCGTGGGAAAAAACCCATGGCTTGACGGGTTCGGGTTTCTCATGGGTTGGGTGCAGGTCACCCACATTTGACCCGTGGGTGACCCGTGCCATTCCCTACAGGCTGTTATTCGAACTTGTGAAGAAGGACGCGAAGTGGAAGTGGGGGGACGAAGAATGGACAGCCTTCAAAGGGCTCAAGATGAAGTTCAAGACAGTGCCCATCCTCGGGTTCCCTGACGATACCTGCCCTTACTGAGTAGAAGCGGACAGCTCTGACATAGCCATGGGGGCGGTCCTTTTGCAGCAGTCGCACGAGGATGGCAAGTAGCACCCAATTGCCTTTTACTCGAAAAGCCTCTCCCTAGTAGAGAGGAACTACGAGATCCACGATAAGGAGATGCTCGCTATCATCCGGGCCTTGGAGGAGTGGAGGCACTTCTTAGAGGGGGCCAAACACTGCATCAAGATCTGGACTGACCACAAGAACCTAGAGTACTTCCGATCCTTGAAGAAGCTGAACCGGCGACAAGCCTGCTGGTCCCTCTACCTCTCACGTTTCAACTTCGACCTGTGGCACAGACTGGGAGTAGCGATAGGGAAGTCTGATGTGCTTTCGCATCAGTCCGACCATGGATCGGGCGTAGGCGGCAACAACAGAGACCTAGTCTTGCTCCGACCAGAGCTGTTCATGATACGGGCCCTAGAAGGGGAAGAGCAGGGGATTGCCTGGGAACTGAAGAGGGTGCTAACCGGAGGGATGCTAGAAGATGAAGTGGTGGAGGCAGTGAGAAACTGCGGGAAGCGGGAGGAAGGTCATTGGTTTTGGCCGAATGGGTGGAGGCCGACGGGTTGTTGACCTTCCGAGGCAAGGCGTACGTTCCAGATGTGGGAGGCCTCTGGCGATGGATCGTAGCCCATCACCACGACTCCAAGGTGGTCGGACATCCTGGTCGCTGGAAGACCCTCAAACTCGTCTCCCAAAACTACTGGTGGCCTCACATGTCTCGATACATCGGTGAGTACACCAAGACATGTGACCTGTGCCTACGGATGAAGGTCCAGAGACAATGACCGGTCGGGGAACTCCACCCACTCCCGATCCCCAAAGCATGGTGGGATACCATAAGTGTAGACTTTGTAGTGGAGCTCCCCGATGCACATAGATACGACGCCATGATGAATGTGGTAGACTCAGTATCGAAACGGGCGCACTTCATACTGACCCACATGACAGTAACGGCGGCCGGAGTAGCACGACTCTTCCTACACCATGTTTGGAAGCTGCACGGGTTGCCAAAGGTGGTGGTGTCTGACCGAGGGGTGCAGTTCGTCTGCGAGTTCACGTGGGAGCTCTACCACTTACTAGGCATTCGCTTGGCAGCCTCTATGGCTTACCACCCGCAGACGGATGGTCAGACCAAACGAGTGAACCAAGAACTGGAACAGTACCTCTGCCTCTTTGTCAACGAGAGGCAGGACGACTGGGATGACCTCCTACCCCTAGCCGAGTTCCAGTACAATAACCACGTTCATGCCTCGACCCATGAGTCCCCTTTCTTGCTAGACATGGGCAGACACCCACGGATGGGATTTGAACCGCACCAACCCCCATCATGCCTCGAGTCTGTAAATGAGTTCAAGGAGCGGATGGAAGGAGTGCTTTCTGAAGCAAAGGTGGCCCTAGTAAAGGCAAAGGATGATATGGCGACTTATTACAACCATAGGTGCCAGCCGACACCGACATTCGTCCCGGGTGACAAGGTGTACCTCGATGCTAGCGATATTTGCACTAATCGGCCATCCAAGAAACTAGCGCACAGGCGACTCGGCCCCTATCTCATGGAGGAATGAGTGGGGTCTCATGCATACCGACTTTGTCTCCCAAAGGCCTTGAGCCGTCTTCACCCAGTCTTCCCTGTTGTCAAACTCACCCTGGCCCTAGCAGACCCTATTCTGGGTAGGCAACAGCCCCTTCCACCGTAGCCGATTCTTGTCGACGAAGAGGAACACTTCGAGGTCGAACAAGTACTCGACTGATGAGATTATGAGCAATTTACAGTAGGTTTGAAGAATTTGTAGGCAGTCTATTTTATTTATCTCCTCAGTGTAGTCAATAACTGAGTGTATATTCGAATAATATACCTATTTTATTTATCTTACAAAAGAAATAAAAGAGAAATCAGCCCTGAGGCTTTGTACATAATACTATACAACTCACCTCCTCAGTGTAGTCAATAACTGAGGAGGGAGGCTTGCGCGGGTCGTGTTTCATCCGCATATACCCTGCAACCGGCCCTTGACCCTATTGAAGGTTTGAGCCAGGCTGCCGGTTCCAAATCCAGGGAGCCGGCCACGCTAGTCGCGTCGTGCGTGGACAAGCGCCCGTAAGTAGCATACATAGTAGAATATGAATAACTCCCTCAATTATGAGGGTAAAAATACAAATAAAATTGAGAAAAATTGAGAGTTCAAAAGCGCACAGAATGATACCAAAATCGATATAATATTACAATATATTGAGATTGGTCTCTCAGGGGTGAGATGCAAGTTTGCACCCAACATCGACAGCCAGATGAGAGCAAATCGACTACAATTCCTTATCAAATGGAAGGGCTATGGCTATGAAGAGAATTAATGGGAGAATGAAGACAATGTCTGGGCCCCTGACCTTGTCGCTGACTTCTACTGCCTACACCCGGGTGCCCCATGCTGAATCCACACCTTGGACGTGTCTGCCTTCAGATCCCACACGCCAGTCCTGCCCATGGGGATCAATGCGTCGGGGATGCCGCATTCTAGAAGGGGGGTGATGTCAGGGGAACCCCCAATTATGAATTCCAACCAACATTGACCCACCCATATTCCACACCCGCCAACCGAGATCCGTTTGACCCACTCATGGCAGTACCAAATGCACCGCACACCGAACCATCATCCCTGTTGGCAAGTACCCTCCAGAAGCATCGACTATAGCCCTTGGCTCCCCTTTCGTCGTTCGTTCTCAGTGTCGAGGCCCTGGCGGAACTTCTTAGTCAGTACGGAGGGTGATGTCCAGTAGAGCGTGGAGTGCTGTAGCGATGGTGCTTATATACAGTAGTCAGTGGGCGAAGGGTTCCCTAGAGTTTTCTCTTTGGATCCCCCTTCACCAGGTAGGCTAGTCCCCATGTATTAGGTACCATACTAAACCTTTGGATCCCCCTTCACCAGCGCGCCACCCTAGGGTCGAACACATGCTTAGGTTGCCCTTACACCCACATCATCAGTCATTGCCATAAAAAATAGCATACACCTCGTCGGGATCAGAGGGATCCAGTCCACAAAAGTGATCGATCCCTTGCTCCCTCCCCCTCCGATCCACCCCCTTTGGTTTCTCCCCCAATCTTCGGACTTTGCCCCTCAGATCTTTTCTGACATCCCAAGCAGCTTCCAACTTCCACGCCCCCTCCGCCCTCATCGAGCGAATCTCCTTCGCACACTTGGCCTTGAAGGCACGCACCTGCGCCGAGACCTCCACTTCGATGTCCTGTTCAAACCTGGACATGGTTAGGGGCAGGAAGGAACTCAGGAAAGAAGAAAAGCCTCCTTATATATGCATTGGATGGGCACTTTGGAAAAAACACCCATTACGTCCCAATATGCCTAAAAATAGTCCCATGCTCTTCTCTGTTCAATTCATGGCAAGATTAAGCTTAGGACCTCGAGGGCTCGGTCCTAGTGGAGGGATACTGTTATGGCCCATGCCGCCAAACAAACCCACATTAAACCCCACAACCACCTGCGCCGTTTCTGGGACCTTTCCGATCGCTCAAGACTGAATAACTGATTTCCGGATGTCTGATACACCATTCCGAGGTTCTGCGTTTCCGAACCTCTGAAGATTCCGAAGTCAAGGTTCTGCTCCTTTGATAGATAATGCGCAGGATCACCGTGTACCTCACTCCCTTGTTCTTTGTTTCATATTGCCCCTTGTACTCTCTTCCCCCCCTTGTCTTTACTCAGTAAAAGATAGTACAAAGACTAGATACGTGTATATAAGTCACCAGTCGACTGGACTATTTGCCAGTACGAATATCGACTTAATTCTGCATCGTAGTTTCCGATTAAGTTCCGGTAAACTTTCCGACTCTCCGAAATTAGGGACAGACGATCGAGGAGGGCGCAACACATAAGTTGAAGCCAAGTCCCTGCAACCTCGAACCACTCGTACCACCCTATACCGTGAACAGTCCCAAGACCCCCAGCATTCCTGACTTCCATCCGCTCCGATTCCAATCCCGAGTCCGACCCTTAGTTCTCCCACCCCTGGAATACAAATCCCCCCTTCGGATACCATTCGGAACCCTCCGAAAGTCCTTCCGGAAGTCCCTAGCTAAGCGCTGACATGCGGATTTAACACCCTATTGTTTTATATTCAGTCACTTCCTATTATCCTATTCTTGGCCACATTCCTATTATCTTAATTTCATTGTTCTATCCTCGTTTCCATTCCTTTGTTCTATTCCCGATCACCATGGACAATACTTCCACACAGTCTTCATACCTTATTGTTCTCCATTCCTTATATCACCCTGGTTCCACATCTCGCTTCTTAACCTATATAAGTAGCAAATGTATGTAGATATTTCCTCGTTCTGAATATCGACTACACCTTCTTGCCTTCCCTCCTTCTGTATGAAGTCCCTTACTTAGGCCAACACTCTCAGCACTCTCCCAGGTATCTCATCTGTTCCAAATTAGTGGCATGCATGGAAAGTAGGGCGCAATGCATGAGTAAGTTGAAGCCATACCACTCTGATTGGCTTGTGTTAAGCTTTGATACTGCCAAAGATGCAGGTGGGGAACGGCCAAGTCCTGCAGGCCAAAAGTAGTGGCTTTGGCTTCAATATACTCGTGTTGTACCCTACTTTCTGTGCATGCCACCAATTTGAGACAGGGGAGGTACTTGGGGAGTGTCAAAGGTGCTGGCCCGAGTAGAGGACTTTACAGAAGAAAGAGAAGGTAAGAGGCCTAAGCCTAGTCGATACCCAGAATGAGGGAGTATGTACAT
>QLPG01014316.1:0-17336 GCA_003314385.1 Gomphus sp. MG54 | reverse complement strand
CCCCTGAGTATCTGTCTGTTGCAAATACAGTGGCACGCACGGCAAGTAGGGCGCAACGCATGAGTACGTTGAAGCCAACGCCACTACTCTTGGCCCGCAGGACTTGGCCATAGTCCACCCGACCTTTCGACAACACCCTTCGGCAGTACCGAAGTCTGTCAGTATCCGACTCCTGACAGTTGGTGATATATACTTAATAGTATCTCCCTTTTAACAGCTAAACCCATGAAGCTAGTAAGTAGAGTTTGAAGAATAAGATTTCAGATGCCTATATAATATAAGGGATTGTTTAGGGTTTTAATCTCCCAGAGAAGCTTCTCTCATTACTACCATCACCACCACCTACTAATGCCCTCTTATCATGTCCAATAGGGTACGAAACTGATAAAGAGGAGTACCTTAAGTATGAATTCAAGCAACATGTGAAAGAATGTGCTGAAAAACAGAAGCACACGAAGGAAGAGCAGAAGAGAAAGGAACAGGAGGTAAAGTTGGCAGTCTGTCAAGTACACGTACTGAGGCCCAGTAGTTCGGCAGTGCCGACCAAGTACCCAGCCTATGACCAAGCAACATACTTAATACACTATCCCCAGCTTGGCATATTCCTCGTTCCCATTCCTCATCTCTATTCCTTATCCACCTTATTCTACTTACCAAACCAATAATCCTACCCGTTCCACTCCTCGTCCCCCAACCTGTTCTTACCTTAGGATATCTTATCCTTGTCTTATCTTTGGCTACGACCCCCTTGTTTTATAATCGGTCACTCCCTATTGTCCTATCCTTGGCCACATTCCTATTATTCTATTGTGTTAAGTCTGCGTGTCGGCGCTGAGCTGAGGACTTCTGGAGGGGTTTCGGGGGGTTCCGAGAAGGTTCCAGGTGAGAGGTCGTATTCCAAAGGAGGGGGGGTGAGGGTCCAGATCGGTCGGAATCGGAGTAGTCGGAAGTCGGGAACGCCGGGGGTCTTGGTACGGTTCGCGGTCTAGGGTGATATAAGTGGTTCAAGGTCGTAGGGACTTGGCTTCAACTTATATGTTGCGCCCTCCTCGATTGTCTGTCCCTAATTTCGGAAAGTCAGAGAGTGTACCGGAAATTAATCGGAAACTGTGACACAGATTAAGTCGATATTCATACTAGCAAACAGTCCAGTCGACTGGCAGACTATATACATGTGACTATCCTTGTACTATCTTTGCTGGTCATAAAACAAGGGGAAGGAGAGTACAAGGGGTCAATATAAAGGAGAGAACAAGGGAGTGAGGTATGCGATGGTCCTGCGTGTCGGTTATCAAGGTGACGGAATCTTGGCTTCGGAGTCTTCGGAGGTTCGGGATCGCGGAACCTCGGAATGCATGTCGGACATCCGGAAATCGGTTATTCAGGCTTTGGTCGATCGGAAAGGTTCCGGAAATGGTGCGGGTGGTTGTGGTGTTCCGTGTGGGTTTATTTGGATGCATGGGTCATAACATATTGTCATTGTCCCATCCCCGTTTACATTCCTTCATTCTAATTATACTCGTTGTGGACAATAACCACAAGCTCTGCATAGCTTATTGTTCCACATTCCTTATTCCACATGTTGCTTCTTAACCTATATAAGTAGGGCATGCATGTACATACCTCCTCATTCTGGGTATCAAGTAGGCTTAGGCCCTTCTACCTTCTTCCCCTCTGTTAAGTCCTCGACTTGGGCTGGCATCAGCAGCATCCTCCTAAGTATCCATCTGTTGCAAATTGGTGGCATGCACAGAAAGTAGGGTGCAACGCATGAGTACATTGAAGCCAATGCCACTACTCTTGGCCTGCAGGACTTGGCCATAGTCTACCCGACCCTTTGGCAGTCCTGAAGTCCGCCAGTATCCGAAGCTTGAGACAGTCAATGCCTAGGCAAAGTAGGAGAGTGAAGCAAAGGTAAAGTAAGAGGCTGAAGATGCTCTTAAGTTGAAACAGGTAGAGGAGGCCACAGCTAAGAAGGCAGCAGAAGAAAAAGCAGAGGCCCATCAAAAAGCTATCAAGGAGCTGGCAGTTACAAAGGTAGCATTCAATGCCTCTGAGGATACAAAATAGATGGCCAGGTAGTATATATTTAAGAGAATACACAAAAGAATGTAGACCTAATAAAGCAGGTCCACTGGCCCCAGACAATGGAACTGAGGGTAGACAAGGGTAAGGGGTGGGCCAGACTGAGTAGGTCATTACCTGCTAGTGTCAGGCTTTAGTAATTCCAAGGGGTCGGGCAGATAATGGCCAAGTCCTGCAGGCCGGAAGTAGTAGCTTTGGCTTCAACGTACTCGTGCATTGTGCCCTTGTTAAATCTACATGTCGGCGCTTAGCTAGAGGCTTCCAGGAGGATTTCTAGAGGGTTCTGAATGATTTCCGAAGGGGGGGTTCATACTCCGGGGACGGAGGGACTAAGGGTCATGGACTCAGGGTCGGAATCGGAATAGGGATGGAAAGTCGGGAAGTACCAGGGGTCTTAGGCCTGTTCACGGTATAGGGTAGTACAAGTGGTTCAAGGTCGCAGGGACTTGGCTTCAACTTATGTGTTATGCCCTCCTCGATCGTCTGTCCCTAATTTCGGAGAGTTGGAAAGTTTACCGGAACTTAATCGGAAACTACGATGCAGAATTAAGTTGATATTCGTACTGGCAAATAGTCCAGTCGACTGGTGACTTATATACATGTATCTAGTCTTGTACTATCTTTTACCAAGTAAAGACAAGGGGGGGGAAGAGAGTACAAGGGGCAATATAAAACGAAGAACAAAGGAGTGAGGTATACAATGATCCTGCGTGTTGTCTATCAAAGGAGCGGAACCTTGACTTTGGAATCTTTGGAGGTTTGGAAACATGCAACCTCGGAATAGTGCATCAGAAATCCAGAAATCGGTTATTCAGACTTTGAGTGATTGGAAAGGTCCTGGAAATGGTGCGGGTGGTTGTGGGGTTTAATGTGGGTTTATTTGGCGGCATGGGCCATAACAGTATCCCTCCACTAGGACCGAGCCCTCGAGGTCCTAAGCTTAATTGGAGTGGTGATTAAGACAGACATTACTGTAGGAGTCTTTTGACAGTTTCCTGGGATATTTTGATCGATAAGTGCTGATGGTTCATTTGTCTATAAAAAGGGGGTATTTGCAGAACTGGGAGGGGCCTTTCCTCAATGGAGAACACAGATCCTCGACCCTTGGGAAGTTTCGGAATTCTTTCCCATTTTTTCCTCTCTGGGGTGTCGTTGGGGGAGTTCGACGGAGGTCCTGAGGATGAAGTGCGATGCCTGCGGGGCATTGATGCTGATGTGGTGGCATTGCGGGCTCGTGCCATTGCAATTCACGACTCCCTTGGTTTGTTTGAATAGTTTGATTTCTCCTTCCTTTAACTTCTCTATAGTGCAGGGGCCTTTCTTTAATCCATTACCGTCCAGAGACCATCCTCGTGGTCGGTCAGGACGGGGTGTTGTTCCCAGTGGTCTAGTGGTGGGGGCAGATGGTCCAGAAGCTTTCAATCGGATTTCCGCCTTTTTGGCCCATCTGGATGCATTCCAGGTAAAATCGAGTTATTTCCAGGATCTTCTTGTGGCACTCAACCGCTGTTTGTTGCGAATTGTCGAGTTGTTGGAACTGCGTTTGGGGGAGGTTACACTGGCTCAGAATCTTGTCGATGCATTGTTGTCCTTGATTAATCAGGGGGTTGGTCCCCATGATCAGTTCTCGGGCGGTGTTTGTCCTCCAGAGACTGGGGGAGTTTTGAGTGAGTCCGTTGAGTGACTCGGTCGCAGGATGTGGACACTTGGTATGAGGGGTCCGTTGGGTGGTTCGAGGAAGTGAGGTTAGGGGGGGAGCCTCTAGGGCTGGTCCAAGTTGGAACTGTTTTGTGCCTTGATCGGGTTGGTTCTGATCAGGGCCTGGGTGTTCTATGTCAATAATGAATAGATTGTTTTGTGTATAATTTGGTCATGAGTGTGATCGTAGATGGCATCAAGGTTGTTTTTTGGAGGGGAAGTGTCAGGGTTTCCCAATCGATGGGTTGTTTTCTGGTCATTCTTCCTCCTCCTAGGGAAGGCATCTCCTTGCCTGCCCAACTGTGTGGTTGGGGTTGTGGTTTGTATGGCATTTGTGGTGGTCGTGCTGATTGTGTTTTTGTAGTATTCTTTTACCGGATTGTCATTTGGACATTGGCGGTGTCATCAGGATTCGGGGAATGTCCTGCAACTCAAGTCTTGGTTGAAATCGTGTTGATTAGTTTAGCTTGTATTAATATTCTAACAAGAAGGGTCTAGTTCTAAGAGAATCTACATGGTACCATTAGTCTAAGGGATGGTACGGGATTCCGTGGTGTTCAGGGTTCTTCCTGAGCAGAGTTTTTTGGAGGGTTGGATTGAGCGCTGAGTGAAGACTGCTGGCTCCATATTGCCAAGAATCAGTTAGGATAATCTAAGCGAGTAGTACTCAATGCCCTGTCGATCAATGGATCATAGTGGATGAGCGTATGGTCCTTGCTATAATTCTGATGGGGTTTGGAGGGTCAGATTTGGAGGGTCAGAGTTCGGAGGGTCGGAGTTGGACTGTTTCCACAGAAACGGGTCGAAATCTTTTCAACGCTTGGTCACGGGGGGTCATATTCCTGAAAAGGTTGGATGCATTGTTTTGTTTTGTGTCCTTAGGCATAGTTGGTGTTCAACGTGAATAACTGGTACTGGAGTCAGGAGCCTAGCTTCTTATTCCTTGGTTTCTGAAGTGTCTAACATCTCAGACTCTTCTTCAACCTCTTCCATCACGGAGGCTGTGTGCCCTTTAGTGACTGTGGTGGTGGATCTTTGGCATTCCTTGGCTGAGTGGCCCGCTCTGCTGCAGAAGAGGCAGAGGTTTTGTTTGAAGTGGCATTGCGGTTCTTGCGGTGTGCGTTTTCCATCTTTTCCAATTTTGGACGAAAGATCCATGGTAGTCCTGCTGCCACTGGACGGGGTCATGGATTGGCCTACATTGGCCATCTTATTGCCCATGTTAGGGGCCGAATATGTGGTCATGGGGGTCCTCCCTCTGTCATAGGGGTGGTCGAAGTTCCGGGTGGAGGAAGGCTCTCTGGCAATTTCTGATCGTCGCTCCCAGTAGCAGGCATCGATAGATTGGGACAGGAGACGGAGTTGAAGCAGGGAATGGGGCTCTCCTACTCTAGAGACCTCATCCTTGATCCTGCTGGGGAGTCCGTTGTAGAACTGGCGACAAAGTGCAACGTTCCCCCAGTTGATGCAGGTGGCTAGTCGATTGAATTCGACTACATATTTCATGATGCACTGATTATCACACATGCGAAGGGTCTCGAGGTCTGCTTCGGCCTCTCCTTCTGGGTCATGGGGGCCAAAGTTGGTTTTGAGTTCGTTTACAAACTCCTCATAGTCATGGAGCCAGTCTGGCTTGTCAGGGGCGGAGAGGGCTGGTTTGAACCAGTCCAGGGCAGTACCAGTTAGGTACAACAGTATGTAGGTTACCTTGGTACTTTCGGTGTCGAAGGCATCAGGGCGGTCATGGAAGTTCAGTCTACATTGCACTAAGAAGGCTTGTAGTTTCCTTGAATCGGATCTATCAAAGGTATCCAGATCCCAGACCTTGGCAGCGTGGGGGGCTGATCTTCTGGGGCTGGCTAAGTTGCTTGCCAGCATAACAAGGGCTTGAGTGAGATCAGGCACAATGTTGGATCCTAAGGTGGGGGCCCCTCCTGGGTGTGCAGGAGGCGGTGGTGCTGCAGCGGGTGGTGCAACATGGGGTTGGGTGATGGGGGGTGGTGCAGCAAGCGGGGGTACAGTAGGTGGTGCAACGAGTGGTGGTACTACGGGCAGTGGTGCCGCAGGTGGAGGTGCAAAGGGTGGTGGTATGTAGGGGGGAGATGTGAAGGGGGGGGGGGTGCCAATGAGTCTGATGGTGCTGCTGTGGATGGTCCTGAACTGGATTGCATCTCCAATGACGACAATTGTTGAGTCGCCAGGGGGTGGTTCATGAAGAACGGGTTGGTCAAATTCGAATGCAGGTGTTGATCTGTGTCTGAGAATCTGGAGTCGGAAGAAGGCTTCGGGGGGTGTGCTGGGGTCTGAGGCATCTGGAAACTTGGTCTGGGGACAGGCAGTTCTTGGGGGATAGATGCACGGCGGGCAGATGCCTGGGTGATTGTCTGCATGGCTTGTGAATGTGTGATAGGTCTCATGCTTAATGACAATCAGGAGTGTGAGTACGAATATACTGTTAAATCCATGTGTTGGTGCTTAGCTAGAGGCTTCCGGGAGGATTTCTGGAGGGTTCCAGATGATTTCTGAAGGGGGGTTTGTACTCCAGAGACGGAGGGACTAAGGGTTGTGGACTTGGGGTCAGAATTGGAATGGGGACAGAAAGTTGGGAAGCGCCAGGGGTCTTAGGACTGTTCATGGTATAGGGTGGTACGAGTGGTTCGAGGTTGCAGGGACTTGGCTTCAACTTATGTATTGCACCCTCCTTGATCGTCTGTCCCTAATTTCGGAGAGTTGGAAAGTTTACCGGAACTTAATCGAAAACTACGACACAGAATTAAGTCAAGATTTGTACTGGTGAATAGTCCAGTCGACTGGTGACTTATATACATGTATCTAGTCTTGTACTATCTTTTACCAAGTAAAGACAAGGGGGGGGAAGAGAGTACAAGGGGCAATATAAAACGAAGAACAAAGGAGTGAGGTATGTGATGATCCTGTGCATCATCTATCAAAGGAGCAGAACCTTGACTTCAGAATCTTCGGAGGTTTGGAAACACGGAACCTCAGAATGGTGCATCGGAAATCCGGAAATCGGTTATTCAGACTTTGAGTGATTGGAAAGGTCCTGGAAACGGTGTGGGTGGTTGTGGGGTTTAATGTGGGTTTATTTGGCAGCATGAGCCATAACAACCTCCCTCTTTAAGGTAAATGTCCTATTGTCTAGTTAATACATCATGCATGGTACCAAGTTTGCCAGGATGAAACCAAATTGTGAGGTTGAATTAAGATAGATATTTGGACCATTGTGCCTGTCTATGGGTCATAATTTTAGTAGTAAAAAAAATACTAAAATGGTCAGTAACAATGTCAATTGGTTTGGCAGAGCCTTCCAAATAGTGTCACCATCGTTTGAATGCTTCAAAAATTACTAATAACTCCTTGTTGTGAACATTGTAGTTGAGTTTAGGAGCCTTGATAATACAGGAATGGAAAGCTGCTAGATGGATTTTTCCTTCCAGATCAATTATTGAGAGGATTGCTGCTAATGCATAGTCAGAAGTGTTGGTTTCTACAACCAGGGTTTGGTTGGGTTCCCAATGATGTGTCAGGAACTGAGAATGCTGACTATGCAATGGCTGAGTACTAATGTAATTGTACCAACTTTATGATGCTGGTAGGAATTGGCTAAGTCCTGTAGACCAATTGGGGTGGCTTGGATACAATGTACTCATCCATTGTGCCCTACTTTCCATGCATGCCACTGATTTTAGACAGAAGAGATACCTGGGAGAGTGCTGAGAGTGTTGGCCTGAGTAGAGGACTTCAGATGGGAGGAGAGAAGACAAGAAGGCATAAGCCAAGTTGATATTCAGAATGGGGAATTATCTACATCCATGTACTACTTATATAGGTTAAGAAGTGAGATGTGGAATCAGGGTGGTGTAAGACATGGAGAAAACAATAAGGTATGAAGAGCATGTGGAAGTATTATCCACAGTGCTCAAGAATAGAACAATGAAATGCAAATGAAAATAGACAATGACAGATGGCTGGGAATAAGATAATAAGAGTGCAAACGAGAATAAGACAATAGGAGGTGATGAATATAAAACAATACAGTCATGGCTGAGGATAAAACAATAGGAAATGTCCTGAGGTAAAACAGGCTGAGAATAAAAGAATAAATGGATTGGGAATAATGGAAGGTGAATGAAGGAGGTGTGAATGATGGATGTGCCAAGCCAAGACTGACATACTAAGTGACTTGTATATGACTCGGTCACTTGTGTGTGGAATTAGACTGATCATTCAGTGGGCACTACCAAGTAAACCAATGCTCGGTACGTGTACTTGACATGATGCAGGATAGATGCTGAGGTAAATGCCATCTTGAGGAGGTTGAAAGACTTGACAGTCTTCAGTCCATGCCCAGGGTGTCCCTTTATGTGTCATCCAGGTGAGGGGTACTATAATGTCAGAATAGTTGAAGATGAAATGACGATAGAAGTTGGTGAATCCTAGGAATGACTGGAAATCTTTGACCATTCTTAGTTTAGGCTAGTTATAGATGGTTTTGACTTTGACTTCAGACATGGTGAGGTCTTCAGTTTAGAGGATGTAGCTAAGAAATCTGATATATCCTTGTGCCACTCACATTTTGTCTCTGCCATGACATCTAAAAAAGTTGGCAAATAGATTGTATTTTCTGAGTTATCATAGTACTTCTTGCATGTGTTTTCAATGCTGTTCACTGCACTTCTAGCAGCACCACTGAAAGCCCAAACACTTTCTTTCCACTTAGTTCTGTGATCCTATACATTCTACAATCCTATGATCTATCACAAGTGTTCCTGAGGTTCCTGAAAAAGGTTCACCCCCTTGTTCTTTCTTTGTCCTATGCCTTTTTGTATTTTCCCTTCCTTGTTCTTTGTCTGGACATTTAGAATACAAGGAGACTTTACATGTATATAAACCTCCAGTCAACTGGACTGTTCACTAGTTTGAATATCAACTTAATTTCCCCCATACTTGTATTCTCTACTTTTCTGAAATTAGAGACAGACATATCAAGGAGGGTGCAACATATAAGTTGAAGCCAAGTCCCTCCAACTGTGAATGCCCAGCACCTACTATCACATAGTCCCTGTTGAAAGTCAACCACCTGCCCTTAAGCATTGGTGCTTTGTCATCCATCTGCCTCTGTCCTCTACCTTCCTTGAGGTAATCTAACCAACTGACCTCTGACCTTCTGCCAGCTATGAAAACACCAGACCTTCTGTGGAATCCTAGAGAAATGTATTAATTTAAGCACCTGACTCACAGACTTAACAGTATATTCAAACAAACACTCCAAATCATCATTGAGACATATATAGCACATATATCAAAGCTCTATAGACAACCACAGAGGCCTCTATCTGCCATCTATTGTTATCCTGGGATCCACCCCCTGCTGGACTCAGCATCCATACCCCTCAGAACCCTGTGCCTGCCTCAGAGCTACCATCCAAATCCAGAGTATTCAGCATGAACCCCCATCCATGCTTGACCCTCCAAATAACACCTGATGCCACCAAGAATGGCCCTATCTGACTACTTGAATAATGTGCCCAACCTTACCAAGGCCATTGCCATACTGGCAAGTAACTTGGCCAGCCCTCAAAAGTTAGCCTCCTAAACAAAGGTCTGGGACCTAGACCTCTTTGATGGGTCTGACTTAAAAAAATTACAAGTGTTCCTCATACTGTTAGGGAACAGAGAATTCTCCCTTTGATTTCTATAAAACTTCTAAACTGGATCAGTATACAAGATCCAAACCTCTCTTCTAAAGAAAATCACTCATCAAATCAATGACTACTAAAAAATATAATAATATTTTCACAAGTGGGCCATATTTGAAAATTCATTTTACATAAAAACATAAAGCCCTTTAGCTTCTTTGGGTTGGTCCCATCAAATGGGTCTGGTTCATGAATCCTGGCAGCCTGACCATCCTGATGATATTGCCAGGCCATTCTGCTAAGTTCAAGAATCACATTGAGAATATCATTATTGGCTAGACTCTGGGAGGCCCTGGCCTGCCAAGCTTGCATGGGTTGAGGAGGTGCAGCCTTGGGAGTGTGTGATAGAGTAGGCTTGGGCAGTACCAAAGGTGCTGCCTGCACCTGTTGACCAATGTGAGGCTGTCCCTCAGCCTCAGAACCCTTATAAGAGTATACTGATCCAAGTTTTTCTCTGCCAGGTTAATTTTCTGATTGCCGTACTTGATGTCATCATTGACTACCTTCTCAATGCACAAATGCTACTGAAAGGGGGAGGCAAGATGTCATAATTTGATAGCCAGTGGTGGACTATAATCAAAGCAGAAGGGTAGGGTGCCAGTGTCAAGTACACATACCAAGGACCGTCTGCTCGGCAATGCCGACCGAGCAACCATCCTATACCCACAACCAAGTGTCCACGCCACATGCATAACACTTGGTACGCCAGTCTCAGCTTGGCACGACCACCATCCACACTCCTTGTCCTCACCCTTCGGTCCATCTCACCTCGGGACCTCCTGTCCTTGTATTATCCTTGGTCATGACTCCATTGTTTTATACTCGGACACTCCCTATTGTCCTATCCTTGGCCACGTCTCTATTATCTTATCCCTTATTGTTTTATCCCCATTTTTCATCCCTTCATTCTAATTTTATTTGGTGTGGAAAATAACCACATGCTCTGCATACCTTGTTGTCTCACATTCCTTATTCCACATGTTGCTTCTTAACCTATATAAGTAGGGCATGCATGTACATATTTCCTCATTCTGGGTATCAACTAGGCTTAGGCCCTTCTACCTTCTTCCCCTCTGTAAAGTCCTCAACTCGGGCCGGCATCACTAGCATCCTCCCGAGTACCTGTCTGTTGCAAAACCAGTGGCATGCATGGCAAGTAGGGCGCAACGCACGAGTACATTGAAGCCAACACCACTACTCTTGGCCTGCAGGACTTGGCCATAGTCTGCCTGATCCTTCGACAACACCCCTGGGCAGTACCAAAGTCCATCGTACCCGAAGCTTGACAGCCACATGCCCTGTGCTGTAATACTATAGGGGTGAGCTGGCTGTTCTCAGCATGGGTCATTGATCTAGTTTGAGGGGGCATATAATAAGAAGTGTTTATGGAAGATAATTCTGTTTGGATTATACTGTTAAGTACTGAGGGTGCAGAGACTGCCTGAGCCAAGCACTAGTGTGATAGTGCCTTGAACACGATGGGTCACCCTCCCTTACCCCTCTTTCAATTGGTATAGGCTTTGGCATCACTCCATTTATCATTACTAATGTTTCTGCATTCTCATATATGTTTCTCACCAGTGTTATAAACTTCCTGAGGAAGCCAAATTTCTCCAGTATTTTCCAGAGATAATCATGGTCTATTTTATCATAGGCTTTTTCCTGGTCTAAGCTTACTATTATTCTATTCTTTCCTTGTTCCTCCCTATAATGTGGCATCAGCTGGGCCAGCATTACAAGTTCATACTAGGAATAAATCCTGCTTAATCCAGATGGATCAAGTCACATGCTGTAGTTTTCTATCCTTGTTTTTTCTTTTTTCTTATAGAGGGGATACATTACCCCTTTGTTGAAGGACTTCTCATCAATTCCATGCCTTTCTATGTCATTGAAGACCATTTTCAAGATGTTTTTTATGTCCACCTTAGGTTCTAGTTTTCCTCCTTTCTCAGTTTCCTCATTTCTCTTGTACCTCATCCAGTATTTCCAGAATTCATATGTTAGTCCTGAATATCCTGGGCATTTTCCATTTTATAAGCACTTTATCAGTTTTTCTATTTCATGTTCCTCTATCTCTTTCAAGAGGTCTTCCTTATAGTCTCTGGTCAGTTTCTTTTTGAGTTTCCCAAGCATTTTTTCTATTTTTTTTCAAGTCTTTCTTCTGTCATTTCCGGTCTTCTCTGTAGCCCTTTTTGGTACTCCAAGGCTATTTCTACTTTTTTTCTCATCTCTCTTACTCTTTCTGTTTCTATTCCTAACAGGTCTTCTGTGTTCTGGTATTTCTTCATCCAGTTTTCAAAGTTTTCCAGGACATTTCCAATTCTCATCATGGTTTTCCTCCATTCAAAGATTTCTGTTTTCGGTCTCCATATACCTTCCACATAGTAAGGCAGGTTATTTGCCATTATGCTTGTGGTTACCAAAGAGTGGTCACTTATTTCATAGTTTGATGTTATTTCAGTATTATAGGTGAGTTTTACTATTTCCTCATCTACATATATTCTGTCTATTCTAGCTAGAGCTCCCGACCCCTTTTGCTCGAATGTGTATTCTCTGCCTTTGGGGTTTTGCTCTCTCCAGATGTCTACTGCCTAGTTTTTGCCTATCATTTCTTGAAATGCTTTTACTACATTTTCGTCATCTATATGTACAGGGCTTCTGTCTAGTTCATTAGTTACACAATTCATATCCTCTAATATACATAGGGTGCCTTTCTTTATTTTTGGCAGCTTCCTTTTCAGTTCCCTAAAGAAATTTTATTTTTCCTTGGTTTCATTGGGGGCATAGATGTTGATTAACTGTAATTCCTGTTCTCTGCCCCATTTCACGCTGAGTCTTGATGCTCTATTTTTCATGATTATTTTATGTTTCACATTTTCCTTGATCTGGTTTTCCTTGATTATTCTGAGATAAATGGCAAACAACACACCTAATTTTTTATAGTATTCACCATTATTCAGTATTCTTATTCCAGGGTTTTTGTTTTCTGTTTTCCTGGCTTCTTCTTCTGTCATTCTTGATTCTTGGACTGCCAGCACAACAATGTAGGGTGCACTGATGCATCTCACCCCTGAGAAAACAAACTCAATATATTCTATTTTCATATCAATTTTGGTATCATATTGTGCACAATTTAATTCTAAAATTTTTGATACTATTTCTGTATTTTTATCCTCAAAACTGAGGAAGTTATTGTATTACTACTTGTACGCTACTTACGGGCACCTGTCCATGCACGACGTGACGCACGTGGCCAGCTCCCTGGATAGGGACCGGTAACCTGGCTCAAACCTTCGATAGGGTCAAGGGCCGGTTACAGGGTATATGCGGGTGAAACATAACCCGTGCATATTTCCCTCCTCAGTGGTTGACTACACTGAGGTGGTGAGTTGTATAACATTATGTACAGAGCCTCAGGGCTAATTTCCCTTTTATTTCTATTGTAAGATAAATAACTTAGATTGCCTATAAAATTCTTCAAACCTACTGTAACTTGCTCATAATCTCATCACACAATTCTTCCAAGGTTCATTACTCTTGTGATCTTCCTCCATTTCAATTGGTACTTTTCATCACTCTTTCCTCTTTTGTTCCAGGCTGCCACTTTTAGACCTTGATTTTTCTTTACCTTGATTTTCCTCTTCCAGTCTTCCTTGTTGCTGACCTCTTTGGAGTTTCTTCTTTTCTTGTGAGTTCTTCTTACGATGAAGGGGTTTTCTTCGTCTTCAATTGTGGGGGTGATACCATTTTCACTTTTGGATTCTATTTCAGATGATTTATGGTTCTCATTTTCATTATTGGGTGCTACCTCTCTTTCCCTTTCACCCTGTTCAGAGTTCATACAATTTATAGGGCTACTTAGGCAGGGGTGACTTGTATTGTCTACTAGAGGTGCCTCTCTGGTTTCCTCACCCCTCCTTTCTTGCCTGCTTTCACTTTCATCAGAGGTAGTTTTGCTATCCCAGATCCTACCTACTTGGTCTATTAGGATAGCTACTCCTTTTTCAGGTTTCTAGTATTTCCTGATTTTCCATTCTCAGGGCTCACTCTCAAGTTATTGTACTGTGATACTTGCCCTTTAGGGCATTCTCTTGGGCATCTATTTCTATGTGCCTATTTTGTGTCTGCCCTTAAGTGTCAAGCCCATAGTACTGAGCTCCAGTTCACTTGGTAGTACTGACCGAACGACCCTTATCATTAATCCCACATACCAGTGATAAGTCATTCCTTGCTAGTACATGGTCTCAGCTTGGTACATTCGGTTCATTATTTGGTTCACCTTCCTTACCCATCCCTCCTATTCTTTATTATTCTTTTATTCCTCATCCTTCCCTTTGCCGTTTATCCTTGGGACATTTACTATTCATTTTTCACTCGGTTGCAGCCCTATTGTTTTATATTCAGCCACCCTCTATTGTTCTATTTCCCTTACACTCCTACTCATTTATTACGAGTCATATCTCATTGTCTTATTCTCATTTACATCTTATTGTTCTATTCTAGATTGCTGTGGACAATACTTCTATATAGTCTCCATACCTTATTCTTTTCTCCATGTCTTATGCTACTGTCAAGCTTTGGGAATGCCAAGATGTCGGACAGGGAATGGCCAAGTCCTGCAGGCCAGAAGTAGTGGCTTTGGCTTCAACATACTCATGTGTTGCACCCTACTCTCCATGTGTGCTACTGATTTGCAACAGACAGGATACTTGAGAGGATGCTGATGATGCTGGCCCAAGTAGAGGACTTAACAGAGGAGGAGGAGGTAGAAGGGCCTAAGCCTACTCGATACCCAGAATGAGGAAGTATGTACATGCATGCCCTACTTATATAGATTTAAGAAGCGACATGTGGAATAAGGAATGTGGGACAATAAGGTATGCAGAGCATGTGGGGATATTGCCCACAATGAGAAAAATTAGAATGAAGGAATGTAGATGGGGATATGACAATGAAAATAGAATAATAGAGACATGGCCGAGGATAGAACAATAGAGAGTGCCAGACCATAAAACAATTGGGTTGTAGCTGAGGATAAAACAAGGACAGGATGTTCCAAGGTGAGGTGGGCCAAGGAATATGGATCGCAGATATGCCGAGCCGAGACCAGCATACCAAGTGACTTGCATGCGGTTTTGACACATGTGCATAGGCATAGTCTGACTGCTTGGTTGGCATTGCCAAGTTACCAGACATTCGGTATGTGTACTTGACAGCCACCCTTATTCTACATTTTGCCTCTTAGCCTATATAAGTAGCAAATGCATGTACATAGTTCCTCAGTCTGAGGATCAACTAGGTTTACACCTTCCTGCTCTCCTCCCTCTGTTCAGAAGTCCTCTACTCAGGCTGATACTCTCAGCATCCTCTTGAGAATTTCTTTCATCCCAAATCAGTAGCATGTACAGAAAGTATGGTGCAATGCATGAGCACATTGAAGCCAAGCCACTATGACTGGCCTGCAGGACTTGGCCGGTTCCTGCCCATACCTTTGGCATTACCAAGGCCTGACATTAAGCACCTGCCCTTAGGCAGAAAATGTGGTGTTCACTTTCTCCATTACAGAGATCTTTCTAAGCCTCTACTACAACTTTTGTCATTTCAAGACTTTGCTTGGTTTTGGCATCCAGTTGGCCTTCAGGGTTTTTCTGGCAGAAACCACCCTGACTTTGAAGCAACCCTGGAGTTGCCACCCCTGGACCACTTTGAGGCCAATGCCTGGGACAACAAGCACCCTCCCCACCAGGGGAACTTGCATGAGCTTTCAATGTGTCTAGTCAAATTTTTGATTCCCTCTTTGAGGGTGACAAGGTCTTCCTTGACATAGCTTGAATTGAGTGGTTTGCCTGGAATAACTTCCAGTGCACCTCCATGCATTTTGAGCACATGAGTTGTGGCAACAATCATAGTAGCATCAGGCTTGAGACCACTAATGCTACACTTGATATTGCAAAATGTTTCCATACCTATGTCAGCACCAAAACCATACTCGGTCAGGACATATCCTTCATTCCTCTATCCCATCAAGCTTTAATGCCACACAGTCTGCCAGGATAGAAGAATTTCCATGAGCAATGTTTGCAAATGGCCCTGCATGGATGAAAATAGGGGTTCCCTAAGTCAATGTAGCCACATGTTATTGATGATCTCATTGGAAGGATTGGTTATACATACCTCAAAGTATTTGCATCAAGTTGGGTTTGACAGCATCTTCCATAAGGACAGTTAATGTGCCACCTATACTGATATCGTCTGCAGTGATTGGATTACCTTGCTTACTCATCATGATGACCATTGTGCCAAGGCTGTGCAATGATGAGTCTCATGTTTAACAGTGTACAATAACCGGTTTCTTCAGTAACTTACTGTGTTGCTTAGAGCTAGAATGGCCATACACTTGCTGGCAACTGAAATGTCAAAACCTGTCATGATTTCTCCACTCCTCTCCTTATTGCTTGCTATTGGACTCCACTACTCTACTAGACCATATGTACAGTTCTTAGTTAATTAGTTAAAGCTCAGTCTTGAGCTGGTCAATACACCGACAAGTATAATTGCTCATTTCCCTCTTCCGCTCCCAAGTATTGAAGCTCTTGTTGTTGCTGACATTAGCTCAAGATTATTATATCTCTACAACACCCTATCATGGATGTTGATCTTCTACAACAAATTCTCGCAGTCTGCATCAAAACAATGCAGACCTGACTGCAATAGTGAATAACCAGACATACCATCTTAACCAATACCTAGCGACACTACAAGCCCAAACACCCTAGCTGACATCTACAACAACCTCTGCTATCCCATCAGCTGGCAAAATTACAAGACCAGAACCATTTGACAGCTTTGATGATTAACCTGAGACTTTTAATCTGTAGATGGGTCTGGCAGATAGGGTTTCCTGGGGTATTCCCGCGCTATTATATCGGAGAGTCGATGGGACAATGAGGTAAATACTCCTAGTGATTTACTGTGATTTATTCTGTATTTATCACTAGGGATGTTATTGCTCTACAGCAATTCTACTGGGAAGTGAGTCCCAGGTTTACTCTCTGCTTAGGCACCATACCGGGAATCCGGCCTGGGCGCCAAAGCGTCGGTTTGTAGATTTGTGGTTCCCCTACAAAGTGAATATAATATGTAGTGATGTATAATATTATATATGATTGGGAACCCAACTGTGACCTGGCCTTGCTGTATGACGAGTAGTTGTTGTTCTAGTCCTAAGTAGGAAAGTACGCACTCGGCGCTTAACCTTCGGTCAGCGCGAGTGATAGATTTATAATTGTAGCCTAATGGCTAGTGCGATGGGGGGCAATAATACAATTGGAATTGCTTATTATACTAGTACAAACTACTTGTGTTATATATAAAATAGAAGATGTATTTATAAGTGAAAACTTCATGGAGTGAAGTTAGAAGCCGGCCTAATATGGCCGTACGTGTGGTACACCCGCATATATGCGGTGGGGATGATATAGACGAAAACTTCACAGGGGGAAGTATAGGAATAGAATAGAATAGAAGATGAACTGAATAGAAATCCACATGCCAGTGTATCCCCTTCCCAATGTGTCCAGATGAGGTGAGCCGGCCCTTGGGGTAGGTATGGGGCCGGGTAGACAGTGTCATGGAAAACACGCTCCTAAATCCACGAAAATATTCGTGAGTGTTCTTCATGTTGAATAGAACATCGGTATAAAGTTGCATCCTGCTCTGGGAATGGTTGGAGGAGATATTGTAGTTTTGGTGGAGAATATATATATAAATGACTTGTTAAGTCCGCGTGTCAGGCGCTTAGCTAGTACTTCCGAAGGGGTTTTCCGGGCTAGT
>QLPG01014313.1:2189-14518 GCA_003314385.1 Gomphus sp. MG54 | reverse complement strand
GAATGTGTCCAAAGATAGGACAATAGGAGGTGCCAGACTATAAGACAAGGCTGGTAACAGAGGATAGTACAAGGACAGGAAGTCCCAAGGTGAAATGGACCAAGGGGAGGGTGTGTGGGTGGTGGATGTACTGAGCCAAGACCAGCATTTCAAGTGATGTGCATGCAGCGTGGTCGCTTGGATGTGGAACTAGGATGGTTGCTTGGTCGGTACTGCCGACGGACGGGTATCGGTACGTGGACTTGAAAAGGACCCAGTCAGAGATGACAGTACGGCCATAGGAATCCAAATACCTTGGCAATCATTGGCCAGATATCCAACGGCTCCCAAAAAGCTACTCAGCAGTCCTTTATTGGTTGGTACTTTCCAATTCTCAATAGAATCCACCTTGTGAGGATCCATTTGAATTCCTTTGTCATTTATGACATGCTCTAATAATTTCAATCCTTTCACAAACAAATGCATTTTTTCAGCACTCAAGAAAAGCTTCTTCTGTCTTAAGATATCACATATGGATCGTATATGCTCTATTTTCTCCTTTATGGTATTGGAGTAAATCACTATATCATCCAGGTACATATCCATGAATACTCCTGTGTAAGCAGAAAATATATGGGTCATTAATGTCTGATATGTTGCTGGCCCATTACAGTCTCCTTGCTGGAGGGTCAGGCTTTCCATAGTACCATCAGGTGTAGTAAACAAGGTCTGTTGCACATGTCTGGTATAACATGTATCTGCTCATAAGCATCCTTGCCATCTATTAGGCTTCTATACTGGTGTCATATGATATTGTGAAGTATTGTTTCTATGTCCAGCAATGGTGTAGTAAGTTGCCTCGTGTTCTTGTTTTGTTCTTGTTTATCTACCACTGTCCTGATACAGATTTTACCATCTCTTTTTGATGCCTTGGTCAGTATCAGCATGGGGCTAGCATTGGTACCATATGCTATCTGCCATCGTACATTTGTCAAGTAAGCATTTTTCTTCGCTCGCCATAGTTCCTTTAGTGACTCTGGGCATTTGGATGCCCGCCAGGGATATATTTTATTCTCATCAATAATAGGAATGCTATGGTTTATTTCACACATAGGTGGGAGCTCTGCTTTCTCAGTATCAGGGCATAAATCTGATGCCTCCCTTCTAAGCTGTTCTCGAAGTCCTTCAATTTGGTGATCATATAGCAAAGTTGCTGCTGAAGAGACCAGGTTTAACTCGGCTCCTTCTAAGGGGAGGGCTGTGTCACTTCATATCATCACTCATGTTGGGTTTAGACAAAATATTAGCTTATATTGATAGAGGAATGGGGTCTCTAATATAAGGTCATAGCTATCCAAATTTGCTATATCAAATTGCCATTCACTATTTATGTTTTGATAGCTAAATTCCGCTGTGGTGCTTTAATTAACCTTAGACCTTGACCCGTGCACAGCTAGCTGAAGTGACAATGGCCATTCTAAGGCCACTTTTGACACTTGTAATAGATCTGCTAGCATTGTAGACATGAAGTCAGACAATGATCCACTATCAAGGAGGGTACATGTCACTTTGCCATTTATAAATGTCTCAATGACCACTGGTCAAGGTATCCTCCTTGTGAAATCTTTTACATGCATTTCTGTATGTTCTAGTGTTTCCTCTTCCATAGGTTTATTCTTATTGATCTTTTTCTTAGACTGATGTTGACCAGGCATGGTCATGGCATTCAGTTTGCAAGTAAACCCATTTAGATCTGTGTGAGTAGGTTGTTCCTCCAATAAAAGCCATATTTTTAACCATTTTGAGAGATGGAACAGTGAAGGGTCCATCTTCATCCTGCAGGCTAACCTCATCATCTTTCCTAGAATAGTTGGAACATCCAAGTCTTTCTTCCTAAGGTCATTTATATAGATTTGGTGCATCAGCTCACAGTGATCCCAATCGGTAACCTGATAGCTAATGCTGTCTAATTGGGAAACCATAAAGTGGTTTTTCCCTACTACCTGACCCAGTCAGGGGTCCCAATAGAACTTCTCAAAGTGTTCCCACAAGAGAACACAGAATAATTCTCGTTCTCTTTTATTTCTATTTGTTCGCTTCTGAGCCTTTTTGAAGTTGGACTCATTTGCTAGGTATAGGCTTTCAAGGCCCTTGGCCTCTAAATTCATTGTACCATTCTTGAGGAAAAGCAGGAAACTTGGATGGACTTTGTCGATTATATGAGATCCATCGCCCACCTTTGGTATCTGGAACCAGGAGGTAGGTGCTATCCCTAATATTATAGATTCCTCTGGTTCAAAGTGTTTTTCCAGAGCTCTTGTAATGTACTTGGCATCTGGGTCATTATCGCTTCTTTTCACACATATGAGAGTGAGCCCAAATGCCTGCAATTCAACTTCTTTTTGATTTTCTACCAACCTCCCAAGCCTCACAAAATGTATCAAGTGTGAGGCTACTTTCAGGGCAGGTGCGGTATGTTTAGCAGGGCAGCTTCGAGATGCATGGCCCTCTTTCTCACAGGTGAAGCATCGTCCTTCAGCTCGCAACTGATACAACTTTTCCTTAGAGTGATTAACCTAGTACGTATTGTGGTTATTTCTAGTATTGTTATTACTAAGTGTGCCAATTGGTAAAGGTCCCTCTGGGGGAGTCTTTTTATCCAGATTATTCCCTTTTTGACTGAGCTTGGGGTTGTCATTTTTCTGGAATGTTTTCCCACTAGGATTCATATAGGTATTGGTCCCCCTTTGGTGGCCATCTCTTTCTCAGTAATTAAACCTATTTCTTTCCTTGAGACGAAGCTGCTCAGCTGCTTCATACCTTTCTCCTAGGAGAATCAATTTTTACATGCCATGTCTTCTGGCCTGCACCTGACATTATTCCATTTGAGTCAGATATACTGGAAGGCTCCATCCCATACAATCTGCATGATTTGTTGCTTCATGATATCGGGGAACCTTTTTGCTAGGAACTTTACATCCCTTGCAAAATCAATAAATTGTTTTCTCCCTTGGTAAGAGTTCTTTAATTTCTGTCTTAGCTCTAGTTTATAATCAGGGGGGAAACAGTAATCAAATAGCCCATTATAAATCCATTTAACAATCCATTTCTGTGTGTGTCATACAACATGCTTCATATAGAAGACTTAGGGTTTGTGAAGGTGAGGACATTCTTGTAGCGCTTCTATTTCCTTGTAGTCGATGGTTGGTAGGTGGTGGTTTCAAGTCAGGTGATCAGGCCGACCTTGAGCAAATGGTAGTTTTGAGTTTTTAGAGTAGAGAATATAACCAAAAAGATGAGATGTTCATTGAGAGATGCAATGACAAACAGTCACACGAGAAGTAGAAATGTGAGGGATTGGTTAGGATAAGTCTCTGATTTCTCTAAACTACCGTAATACTACTCGAGAGCAAGATTTATACAAGTAGAGACTCCTAATGAGTAAATGAAAAGACACAAAACAGAATGTGATATATAAATAGAATAATAATAATAATAAAAAGAGTATACTTTCAGGACTATTGTTAAATCTGCATGTTGGTACTTAGCTAGAGGCTTCTGGAAGGGTTTCCAAATGTTCCAAATGATTTCTGAGGGGGGGTTCATACTCTGGAGATGGAGGGACTGAAGGTCATAGGCTCACAATTGGAATCGGAAAGGGGCGGAAGTGTTGGGAACCAGCAAATATGACACCATAGCTAAATCCATATACAACATCCACCCACTCCTCACATTCCCATTTAACTCTCTTATACACACATGAGTCAACAAGTTTACACACATGCGAGTCAACAAGTCTATAACTGCACAAGTCAACAAGTCCACACACATGTAATTCAATGAGTCAACACACATGAGTCAATCACGAGTCATGAGTCAACAAGTCCCCAAATGCACAAGTCACAAGATCAACACAAACCAATTATGAGTTGAGACAAATACACGAGACATATCCATCACAATTTTACCATTTATCCCCCACATTCTACATCATGATACACGCTGAGACAACCAAGAACCGAGACAAACCCCTGCTACCATCCCTGAATTGAAACACCTGTGCACACAATACATTTTCTTTCTTTCTATTCATTTTCCTATAACACATAACTCCACTCCATAACTACATCATCCAAGACATTGCATCATATAGCAGGTCATACCCTCACATACAGATTCACATGCCACTATATTTCTATCATATGATTCTCTAATTATTGTATATAAAAAGACTAGTAGTACAGTGAAATAACAACAAGTTCTACAAGTGTTATCTGAAAATTCCAGTCTCAAGCCAAGCAAGTCTCTATTATCTTACTTCCCTGCAATTATCATTGCAGTGGTCTTATATCTCACTTGGCTCTTAGTCTTAACAGATTAAGAGTCTCATTCTTTACCCTACACTACAAGGCACATTATCATATACTATGGCAGCAGCTACCCCACCAAAGCATGACATCCACAAGTTCCACGATATCCACAAGTTCCGCAATATCCACAAGTTCCGCGATATCAAACCGAAGCTTAACAAAGACAACTGGACCTCATGGAAGAGAGAAATGATTGCCACCGCCCACGACAGAGGACTATACAATGTAATCACTGGTATTGATACCCTACCTGCCATTGCATCCATAACAACCTCACTCTCCAAGCTACAAGAGGAATGGTGAGACAGGAACAACAGTGCTTACAGTCAGATCCTTCTATGCATCTCTCCTGAATACCAAGCAGCTATTGATGGAAAAGACAAGGCAGCCAACACATGGCAGAAACTGATCAAGAAGTTTGAGTCCAAGGACCCAAGCAAAATCAGCATTGTACACACCTGGTACAAAAACTACCACATGGTCAAAACCCAGAGTGTAGCGTCCTACATCACCGCTATGAAAGAGTTCAGAAACCAGTTGGATAGGATGGGCAAAACGATATCAGATTCAACTCATACTGCAACATTACTAAGGAACTTACTGGAATCCTGGAGGACCATTTCCCAAATGATCCGAATGATAGCGACGATGCCTGATGATATAGAAGAGATGCTGGAGGCTCACGAGGCATGTCAAGCGTCGGATACTGACGGACTTTGGTACTGCCGAGGGGTGTTGTCGAAAGGTCGGGCAGACTATGGCCAAGTCCTGCAGGCCAAGAGTAGTGGCATTGGCTTCAACATACTCATGCGTTGTGCCCTACTTGCCATGCGTGCCACTGTATTTGCAACAGACAGATACTTGGGGGGATGCTGAGGATGCCGGCCTGAGTCGAGGACTTAACAGAGAAGAAGAAGGTAGAAGGGCCTAAGCCTAGTCGATACCCAGAATGAAGAAGTATGTACATCCATGTCCTACTTATATAGGTTAAGAAGCAACATGTGGAATAAGGAATGTGGGACAACAAGGTATGCAGAGCATGTGGTTATTGTCCACAACGAGTAAAATTAGAATAAGAAATGTAGGGTGGAAATAAAACAATAAAGGACAGAATAATAGGACGTGCCCTAGTACAATAGGAAATGCTCGATTGTAAAACAAGGCCATAACCGAGGATAACACAAGGGCAGGAAGTCCCAAGGTGAGGCGGACCGAGGAGTGAGGAGTAGGTGTAGGAATGAGGGGTATGACTAATATGTGAGTCTGGCCGAGAACAACTCATTGAATGGTTTGTACTTGGTTACTAATGGAGTATTTTAGTTGGCTGATAAGGCAGACCTGAGCGCAGTGGAGATTTCAAACCAAGCAGCAACCACATTCATTGCAAAACCAAGAGGACAAGCACCAATCAACAACCCCAACAATGCAAACAGAAGGCAATCACTCACCACATTCAACAACCCGCACCCATCATATCACTGCAATAATTGCACAAAGGATGGACACTCTTGGGCTCGCTGCTTTGTGCCAGGAGGAGGTTTGGCAGGACAGATGCCATGGAATGGATAGAGGAGCAACACAACCCCAAGAATTAGACAGTTCAGGTGACCTGTAGGAATCATCCAGAGGAGGAGCGATGAGGAAGAAAGAAGCAGAGCAAGAGGAGGGAACGAGATGAAGTCTGAGGCAAAGTTGGCAATTCAAGAAAATCAAGCAATCATTATGATGGCAAACAATGAAGACAGCATTATGGACATACCAACCATCAGAATATCTAACAAACCACTGTTCCTTGGCAACATCAGAGACAACACACACATCTGGCTGGTCGACTTGGCCACATCCAGCCACCTATCTGGAGATATTATGCTATTTGAGAGTGTCCATGACATGCCACCAATGTCAATCGATACTACGTCTGGAGAAGCGTTCACCACCAATATGAAAGGGACGATCCATATCTTGATCCAGAATGACCCATCAATAAGACTGCCTGATCTGCTGATAACTTTGCACGATGTTATATATGCACCAAAGCTCAAGCTCAAGACAAACCTACTGTCAGTTGGGCACATGACGAACGCCAATGTAAATGTGGTCTTCGGAAAGGATCATTCAAGACTACTCTTAGACAACATCATAATCGCATACAGAGGCAGGATAAAGAACCTATATACTTACACAGCATCAGTTCCTATCTCAGCCTCCACTGAAAGCACCTTCATCTTGAATGTGCAAAAGGAACCAAACAATGTGCTGTTATGGCACCACAGACTTACGCACATTGGATATTCCACCCTGAAGTGCATGAGCAAGACCAGGATGGTGGAAGCCCTGCCTAGAAGCATAAGGGAAGAACAAGCGCTAGGAACACAAATATGTGCAAACTGCCCATTTGGGAAACAAAGCAGGTCAGTGTTTAAGCAGATAAAAGACCTACTGTCTAAGATTGGAGACATCATTGTATCAGACATCTGTGGCCCTTTCAGAACATCCTACGGAGGGTACAATTACTTCGTCACATGGATCGACCTGAAGACAAGATATGCAATTGTCAAATTCACCAGAAACAAGGGGTGGATGACCATTACAGGAGCATTCAAGAGAGCCTTAGTGTGGTTGATGAGACAAAAAGAGGCTGTAGTGAGGAGGGTGAGGACAGACAATGGAGGAGAGTACACGGGGGCAGACTTCCAACACGTTTGCACCAAACTCAGGATCATCTACAAAATGACACCCCCATACATGCCAGAATTGAATGGAGTAGCCAAACGATACAACCGCACATTACAGGAAGGCGCCCTAACGTTACAACATGATGTGAACCTATCCAATCACTTCTGGGTCTCAGCAATCCGTATGGTCAACTTTGTTTGCAACTGTGTCTTCCACTTGAGAATAGGAACTACACCATATGAAGTGTTTTAGGGTGTCAAACCAAAGATAGACTAATTATGCACATACAGCTCCAAGTACTAGGTCTTGACCCCTAAGGCAACAAGGAAGAAAGGCAATTTCAAATCCACAGAGGGCATCTTCATAGGTTACTTCGATAACTCCAAGGCCTACAAGGTGTGGATACCAAGTACCAAGACCCTACTTAAGACACGGGATCTAATATTCGATGAGCGCAACCACATTGAAAGAACCACGATACATGCACCTGATGAGGATGACCTGCCAAACCTCTGGACCACATTACAACCACCCGTCACCACCACACCATCGGTCAAAATCCCCATGAGTGAAACCTGGAGCGAAGAAGCAAAGAAAGACGATACCGCAAAGTACAAGAAGATGGAGGGGATAATCGAGGAAGCAGAGGACAGCAGCGATGTTACCATTGAAAAGATGGAAAACAGAGGCAGTGGCGTGATTGAAGTTGAGAATGGAGAAGGAGATGTCAGCATTGAAGAGGAGGCAGATGAAGAATCAAATGGAGAAAAGACACACACCGGATGCAAGGATTTCGAATGGGGACCATAGATGGACCCAGCTAACCTCGAATATGGAAGAGGGATGAGACACTGCATGGCACTAATAATTGAAATCACAGCAATGGCGCACGGTAGAGTGGACCTCAAGACCATGGAATGCGCATTTGCAACATTAGAAGAGGACAAACCGGCAAATTTCCACAAAGCAATGAAATCAAACGATGTGGAAAAATGGAAGACAGTGTGTGAGCAAGAATACAACCTGCTGATGGGATATCATACCTGGACGCTCATACCCCTACCGGCTGGGAAGAACCTAGTGGGGAGCAGGTGGAACTTCAGAATCAAGTGCGACAATCTGGGACAAGTAAATCGATACAAAGCCTGGCTAGTCGCTCAAGGTTTCTCACAAGCCCCAGGAACCGACTTCAATGAAACCTACTCGCCAACGATCCGACTCACTTCCATTCGATTCATCCTTGCACTATCCAGCAAATATGACCTAGCACTAAGACAAATTGACATAAAGGGAGCTTATCTGAATGTCATCCTTGAGGAGGAGGTTTACATGAGACAGCCAGAAGGATTCATTGGGAGAGGGGAAGAAAACCTCATATGCAGACTCAACAAAGGTATCTATGGGCTCAAGCAATCGGGCAGGGTGTGGCACAAAACCCTCAGGGAGCAGATGATGAACATAGGGTTTGAGCTGGGACATGCGGATAGCACGATCTCTTGTTGAATATATTAAATGATTTAATATCTTAGACTTTAGGGTAGGCAAATAGATATGAGGGGAGAATAGAGGTCTTAGTGTTTAGTCTATGTTCTAGCTTTAGATAAAAGGCTCTCTGTTTTCAACTTGTTGTAAAAGTTTATGGCAATTTATTGGGAGTGAAGTTTATACTACTCTAGACACTCTAGTTATATAGTCAGTATAGCATCTACTCGACGCTGCATATGCCTGCACATGCCCCTCCCAGAGGCGCGTGTGGTTCCCATCAATGACGCGTAGTAGGTGACTGACACGTTTGTCACATGTGCTGATGCATGTGATGTGTTGTGGCCGCTACATGGGTGGCTCAATACACAGGATAAATAATATGCATGCCTACCTGGTTCCAACACAATCTACTACATGAGGTGGTTGGGTGGTACTTTGCAGCTGATAACACCAAATAGATGGAGAGGATAATAAGAGACATACATGGCACATTTGACATACAAGACCTAGGCATACCAACAAGACTACTAGGTATCAAAATAGAACGACACCACGATCTTGGCACCATACACATATCACAACCTTCCTTCATAGCCACTATCGCAAAATGTTTCGACATTACACCAGGATGCTCCCTCACTTCACCAATGGACAGCAATATCAACCTTCACACAAACTGCCAAGAAAACAACACACCAAGTGTATCTTACCCTTCCATATTTGGAAGCCTCAACTATTGTGCAGTCAACAAATGTGCTCAATATATAACACAAGCAAACACCACACACTGGGAAATGGCAAAGAGGATTGTCAGATATGTCTTACACACCAAAGAATATGGGATCACATAAAAAGAGAAAGGGAGGGGAATTCAAGGATATGCTCACAACCTCACTGGATTTGTCGACACAGACTTTGCAGGTGACTCGGAAGATCGAAAATCCACCACAGGATGGGTATTTGTGTTCAACGGCACTCCAATCTGCTGGGCCTCGAAGAAACAAAACCTCATTAGCAGGTCAACAATGGAAGCAGAACTCATCGCAGGATCCTTTGCAACAGTGGAAGGAATATGGCTTATCAAACTCGCTCATGATTTTGGATTGTCACTCACTCCCATTCCCATCTACACTGACAATCAGTCCTCCATTGCATTCTCTAGTAACTAAGTCAACAACAATAGGACAAAACACATAGATGTACATTACCATTACACTTGCGAACAAGTAACAGCAGGAAACATAAAACTACACTATGTTGAAACCAATGACAACCCAGCCAAAATATTTATGAAGGCCTTGTCACCGTGCAAGCATGTCCACCTCCTAAACCTCTTAGGAATCAGACAAGCTTGAGGAGGAGTGTTGGGAACCAGCAAATATAACACCATAGCTAAATCCATATACAGCATCCACCCACTCCTCACATTCCCATTCAAATCTCTTACACACACATGAGTCAACAAGTTTACACACATGCAAGTCAACAAGTCTATAAATGCACAAGTCAACGAGTCCACACACATGCAATTCAACGAGTCAACACACATGAGTCAATCACGAGTCACGAGTCAACAAGTCCCCAAATGCACAAGTCACAAGATCAACACAAACCAATTATGAGTTGAGACAAATACACGAGACATATCCATCACAATTTTACCATTTATCCCCCACATTCTACATCATGATACACGCTGAGACAACCAAGAACCGAGACAAACCCCTGCTACCATCCCTGAATTGAAACACCTGTGCACACAATACATTTTCTTTCTTTCTATTCATTTTCCTATAACACATAACTCCACTCCATAACTACATCATCCAAGACATTGCATCATATAGCAGGTCATACCCTCACATACAGATTCACATGCCACTATATTTCTATCATATGATTCTCTAATTATTGTATATAAAAAGACTAGTAGTACAGTGAAATAACAACAAGTTCTACAAGTGTTATCTGAAAATTCCAATCTCAAGCCAAGCAAGTCTTTATTATCTTACTTCCCTGCAATTATCATTGCAGTGGTCTTATATCTCACTTGGCTCTTAGTCTTAACAGGAAGGACGGGAAGTGCCAGGGAGTCTAAGACTGTTCACAGTATAGGGTGGTTTGAGTGGTTCGAGCTTGCAGAGACTTGGCTTCAACTTATGTGTTGCGCCCTCCTTGATCATCTGTCCCTAATTTCAGAAAGTCAGAAGTTTACCAGAACTGAATCGGAAACTATGATGCAGAATTAAGTCAATATTTGTACTGGTGAATAGTCCAGTCGACTGGTGACTTATATACATGTATCTAGTCTTTGTACTAACCTTTGCTGAGTAAAGACAAGGGGGGAACAGAGTACAAGGGGCTACAAGGGGGTGAGGTACGCGATGATCCTGCACATCATTTATCAAAGGAGCAGAACCTTGGCATTGGAATCTTTAGAGGTTTGGGAATTTGGAACCTCAGGTTGATACAACAGAATTTGGAAAGCTGTTGTTCAGGCTTTGAGCAGTCAGAAAGATCTCGGAAATGGTGCAGGTGGTTGTGGAGATTAATGTGGGTTTATTGGAGGCATGGGCCATAACAACTATAATAAAGCTCTAGTCGATCAACTGTTGAAGACGATAGTTCAGGGGGTTACTAGGTGGCTCCTTCTGTTACACCATTAGTCCTCCTACTCCCAGACCCCTATCCTTGGGTTGGATACTAGAGAAATTGCAGAAGATATGTTGCCTGTGACCTGGAAATCCTCTGAGATGACTCAGTCCCCTGACTTATCCTAAGGCCCCTCAGGAGTAGCGGACAAGGTTGTTAGACATTTATTAGTAGACTTCCTTATTGTTTCTTTTATATGTTTCCCCTTTTCTTGGCTTGACACAGACTTGTTTCCTATTCTGTTAGTCTTTTCTCATTGTTACTCATGACCTTACCTTTTTGGTTAGTCTCCCTCTGTCATAGCCCCTAGCCCCTATTCACACAACCTCGATGCTGTACTATTTCTCCAGAGTTTCTCTATAGTTTTCTCTTTTGTATACTTTGTTCTCATGCTTTGTCATTCAACTGACATAACCAACCTCTCATATCATTTTGCATCGTTGCTTGGTTTTTGTATATAAAGGCCTCTGGCTCACCTCTCTAATAACAAACTCACAAGTTAAAGCCCAAGTCCAGTCTCCAAGTCCAAGTCAAGACTAGTCTAGAAATGTCTAGACTATTGTATTCAAGTCCAAAGCCAAAGTCCAAGCTTTAGTCAGTGTGACACATTTGCATCACAGGTCATGCATAGTCACATATCACACTACGTTCTACTTTTATATCCTCAGTTACACACCATATTGTGGCCTCATAAGTCACAGAGCTCAATCCAGCTATACCAAATGACTGTGCTATATCACACCACAGAAAAGGACCGGTGTGTGCAGGCATTTAGGTATTAATTACCTAGAGCAACTCTACAACATGTCACTGATTTCTAACAGAAGAAGTACCTAGGAGGGGGCCAAAGGTGCCAGCCTGTCAAGATTCGGTGACGCCGAGGTATCGGTTAAGTCCTGAAAACTGTTACGGGGTGGCTAGGCTTCAACGTGCTCTTGCGTTGTGCCCTGCCCTTCTGTGTGTGCTACTAATTTGGGTAGCGAGAGGAACCTTGAGGGGAATGCCGAGGGCGTCGGATCGAGCGAAGGACTTTAGGAATAGAGAGCGGAGAAAAGGGGTGCGAATCAATTGATATTCTGAGTGAAGAACTATCTACATACATCCCGCTACTTTTATAGTTAAGAAGCAAGATATGGAACAGGGTGGCGTAAGGAATGGAAACAATAA
>QLPG01014307.1:0-11711 GCA_003314385.1 Gomphus sp. MG54 | reverse complement strand
TCTATCTTGAGTGTATTTGACATCTCCCCTGCGAGAGACAACACCGGCAAGGCAATTATACCAGAAGCGGCTTTTACGTCTGGGGTCATAATGTTTGTAGTTCATTATTTAATTGTTAACTTACAACTGATAGAGAGGGATTGATGACCTTCCAGTCACCCCGAAGCGTTCAACTGCACGATTTCCCCACGATCGGATGCTGCGCAGAGACTTATTCTTCAGGGCAGTTGACATTGACTATGCTGGATGATGTCAATTACTTCGGAATGTCGTTGTAACAGGTCCCCTTTGATCAGTAAACCCGTAGGCACTTTGACCAACGCTCAGAGGAATTGTTAAGGTATCATTGAAGTCGAAACGAAGGCATTGGAAAACGGTTAAATACCATTTTGCAAGTAGAGATATATGGTTTATGTTTGTGTACAAAGAAGTCATGCGGATGAGAATGGTTCTGGGGATATCACTTCTTGAAGATAATGTGTGAATCCTGTTAAAATAAGAAAGGAATTGTTGACAAAATCAAACACAGACTCATACACAAATGGCATAGCAGGACTGTGCCAGACTTATACACTAACAGATGGCAGAGCATAGCAAGCATCCATACAGCTGCTTATCAATTAGAACTCAGCTATAGTACTGTAATTACCATAGTACCATTCCCATTACCAACAAACCCCAAGTCAGATCTGGTGTTAGACTCATAATCATCATGTGGTCTTATCTATTGAGGCAGGTTGATTACACAGGAAATTTATGTTGAGTGCAGTAGAGTAAAAGAGCGATAGAAAGAAAAACTCAAACACAGACACAGACATAGACACAGGCACAGATGGAGGATGTGGTTGTTGTGAAAAACTAAGACAATGTAAGCTACAGCAGCAAATAATGAAGCTTTACAGAGTTCAGGAAGGTTATATACATGGTGAGAACAATAACCTATAAAAAAAATAAAGAATATATTGTGAATCAAAGAACAAAGCAAAAAGAACCAAATATAATGAAGAGAAGGCTGTATGATACTATTGGCATTGTCTGATGCAGTATTGTCTCAAGTGTATACTCCTTTTTCACTACACTCCCCCACAATCAAGACATCAAGGAGTCCTAGATGTGAAACCTGATTGGAATGTGGTCCTCAAGGCAGCACCTTGGTCAAAAAGTCAGCCAGATTGTCATTGGAATTAACCTCATTGATGCAGATAGTTCCTTCATCAATCTTTTCCCAGATAAAGTGGTATTTAATATTGATGTGCTTTGTTCATTTATAAAAAACATTATTGGCAGCTATTGCATGTGCACTAGTAGAGTCGTTAAAAATGTCGATGGGAAGGTCAACCTCAAAAAACAGTTGTTGCAATAATGAAATTGTCCACTGAGCATGTTTAGAGCATTCAGTAAGTGCCATATATTTGGCCTCAGTAGATGATAAAGTGACCATCTATTTTTTTTGTGTTGCCCATGCAAAAGGACCACCTTCCAGTACAAATGTGTAGCTGGTAGTAGACCGGCAATCATCTTGGTTGCCTCCCCAGTCAGAACCATTGTATCCCATGAGCTCTGTTGAATTGTTCCTCCCATAAATTGGACAATGATGACAGGTGGTTGCTAGGTATTGCATGGTACATTGGGCAGCAAGAAAGTAGTCATGAGTTGAGTTGGCACCAAATTGTGAAAGGCAGTTTATTGCCAAATATATATCCGGGCATATGCCAAGCATTGTGTATATAAAAGAGCCAACAAGTTGTTGGTATTGGGTTGTGAGGGATGAGTCAGAGGTCTTGTCCCAGTTAGCAATGAGTTTGGTATCTGGATTTAGAGATGTGTGGACTGGATGACATGTTATCATGTCAAAATGGTTAAGGATATGCTGGATGTAGTGTGATTGATCTAGGACATGGTTTTCTTTGAGCAATCACAAGTAATGTAGAGACCAAGAAAATGCTCAATTTCTCTTAGGTCTGTATACCTGTACCACAAGCCAATGAAATTTTTAACATCCTTGACATCTATGAGTGAGCTGAAGATGGCTATATCATCAACATAGACCAGAATGATTGTAATTTGGACCCCCCCATTGCAATGTTTAAAGAAGAAAATCAAGGCATTGTAAGAGATGAGTTTCTTGCAGCCAAAATCTGTGAGGCTGTGCTGCAGGTGCTCATGCCATTGATGTCCTGTCTGCTTCAAACCATAAATGGCTTTGTGGAGTGGGGATACCTTCTTTTCTTTCCCCTAGATCTCAAAGCCTCTCGGTTGATCCATGTAGATTTCCTCATTCAGATGACCATTGAGGTAAGCTGTTTTGATGTCAACATGGTGTACTTCCCAGTCAAAGACAGCTGCTATTGCAAGTAGCAACCTCAGTGAGTTGAGTTGTGCAACAGGAGTGAAGGTTTCTTCATAGTAAAGACCAGTGGTTTGTGTAAAACCTTTGGCAATGAGACACACTTTGTAGCAAGTGATATCCCCCCTTTGCATCTTGCTTTGTCAGATATACCCATCTATTTTTGATGGTAGTATGACCATCTGGAAGGTTGACCAAGGTCCACATACCATTTTCTTGAAGGCTATTCAATTCTTCTTCTATAGCCTTCTGCTACTGGTAAGCTTCAGGAGTTTGCATCACTGTCAAGTCTACAACACCAAGCTCCAGTTCACTTGGCAATACCAACCGACCAACCCTTATCAATTAAACCCACATGCCAGAGACAAGTGGTCTACAATCTCAGCTCAGTACATTCGGTATATCATCTGGTTCATTCCTCTCACCCCATCCCCTCTATCCTCTACTATTCTCTTACCCCATCCCTTCCCTCACCCATTTCCCTTTGGGCTATTTATTATTCACTTATTATTCGGTCACAGCCCTATTGTTTTATCTTCAGCCATTTGCTATTATTCTATTCTCACCCACTCCCTTATGACTTTAATTTCAGCCATTTGCTATTATTCTATTCTCACCCACTCCCTCATGATTTTAATTTCAGCCATATTTCATTATTCTATTCTCCTTTACATTTCTTACTCTATTCTTGATCACTGTGGACAATACCTCCACATGATTCTTCATACATTATTGTTCTCCATTCCTTATGCCACCCTGTTCCACATCTTGCTTCTTAACCTATATAAGTAGCAAATGTATGTAGATAGTTCCTTACTCTGAATATTGACTTGGTTTACCTCCTCTTGTCTTCCCTTCTTTAGTTTAAGGTCCCTTACTCAGACCACCACTCTCAGTACCCTCCTGGGTCTTTCTTCAGTCCAAATTAGTGGCATGCATGGAAGAGCAGGGTGCAATGCACAAGCACGTTGAAGCCAAGCCACCCCAACCGGTCTGCAGGACTTGACTGACTCCCATCTGCAACAATCGGCTTTACTGAGACTTAATACAAGCACCAAAAGTGCCAAGGATGTGTGGGCCAAGTACTAATGCAAAAGTACCAACTACATGATGCTGGCAGGGTATTGGCCAAGTCTAATAGACTAAATGGATGTAGCTGGATTCAATGTACTCGTTCATTATGCCCCTCTTCCATGTGGCCACTGATTTCAGAAAGAAGATAACTTGGGAGTATGCCAAGTGTCTTGGCCCAAGTAAGGACTTAGGATAAGAGGACAGGGGGTTGCAAAGTTGATAATCAGAATGATGAAGTATGTACATCCATATGCTACTCATATAGTCTAAGAACTGGAGGTAGAAGATGTGGAACAGGGTAGTGTAAGGTATGCAAAAGGGATAAGGTATGGAAAGCATGTGGAAGCATTATCCTCGATGACTGAAAATAGAACAATGGAGCATAGTCAAGAATAGAACAATAAAATATAGTTGAAAATGATAGAAACAAGATGCATAAAGGAATAAGTGAAGATAGAAGGGGATGGCATGAAGGGGAATGAACTGAGTAATGAACTGAATATACCGAGCCAAGACCACATACTAGTAAAGAATAACTTGTCACTTGTGTATAAGATTAGATGGTAGAGATCATTTGGCTGGTATTATCGAGTGAACCAAACCTCGGTATCATGTACTTAACAACTTCCTCCCTCACTGGACTATGTCAACCTAGCTCCACCTGAGAATGACGACAAGGACACCCTCATTTCCTGTCAAGTGCATGTACCGATCACCCGGTAACTTGGTAGTGCTGACTGAGAGATCAGTCTATGTCTATGCACAAGTGACCAAAACCACATAGGGGGTTGAGTGAAGCCTTGGATACCGCTGAAAGTCATATTCTGTATCACAACTAAGGAATTTGTCAATAGATGTGGTAAGATGGGAGGGAGAAGGGGGAAAGTAGATGTAGGATTGGGAAGGAGTGAAGGATGTTTGGTACATGCAAGGAAGGGAAGAAAGGGAAAGGAAACAAAGGAAACAAGGGAGAGATGGAATACACACTTTCCGTTCCTAGGTGAGGTAATAATGAATCTGCATTCCTGGACAGAAACACCAATGGAATCGAATTGGCTGACAGGTTGCTTGTGAGCTGAGATAAGAAATTCATAGGGCTGTCTATGGAGAACGTCCGTCAGCACCAAAAATACCTCAATGTCCACATGCTGAAATACAATCACTCATGGAGGACCTAAAGCCACCAAGTCAATCAAAATCACTTCTCACAAAGACAAAAAAAGAATATGATGTACTAGGATCTACACAACCCCAAGTATCCGCGAAACACTTAGTAAACATTCCACCCCTGAACAAAACAGGACTACATACCACCCTGGGTACCCCCTCCAAACAGATATTCACCCTGTGGTGTGAACATTGAAAGCCAGCCTTTACTGGTAGGTATGGATAATGAATGGGGAAGAGTAGATGAAGGACAGGAATGTGGATGGTGAGTGTGCCAAGCTGAGGCCAATGTACCAAGGGTTATCAGCAGGTCAGACAACTTCATTGATAGATCATTCCAGATCAGAATGTGGACCATCCCCTTCATATTGGTGGTAAATGCTTCTCTGAATGCAGTTTCGATTGACATCAGCAGCATGTCATGGATCCTCTCAAATAGTGTGACATCTCTGGATAGTGTTAGGAACTATATGCTGGCATACCCGACCATTCATTTTAGCCCACTCAGCCCAACTCCACTCTCGCTTGCTATTCAACAATACACCCTCAGCCCATGGACTATATGCACCTCATGTATCTGCCTTGGTGTCACATGCTCCTGTCAATTCATTCATTCCATTTATGTCACACTCCATATGCTCGCTATTCTATTCCATCTTCATTTACATTTAATATCCTTTCATTTACATTCCGCTCCACTTTCATTTATTTGCAATTCTGCTCAGTCTCTTATATCCGATCCGCTATTACGTTCCTTAGGGTAACTCTGTTGGGAATCGGAGTGACACATCACTTCCCAATGTCACGGAGGAGATCATTATTTGGGGCGTAGTATTTCCATTCTCGCTTTTCACGATCCTTGGATTTCTCATTCTATTATAGGAATCTATTCGACTCCTAGTAGATTTGAAAGTAGTATAAAGATCTTGTACTTCAGTAGTTCAGTCTTCAGTCAGATAATCAACCTTGATTCTCTACTAGTTAATTCTCTGTCTCTCTTTTCCGAAATTAGGGCTTGTGCAATCTGGTGGGTGCAACATACAAGTTGAAGCTTTACCCTGCCCTGAACCTTGCCATTGTTTCACCTTTCACCTTTGGGAGATTTTACGTATAATTACAATTACATCATTCCTTCACATCATAACAGTATTACCTGACTGCTACACCTGATCGCACCTCTTTTTGGATATCATCTTTGCATATCATGACCATCTGTCAGGCTTTGGAATTGCCAATGATGCATGGGCCAAGCATTTTAGTAATAGTGCCAGCTTCAAGATCCTGGCAGGAAGTGGCCAAGTCCTGCAGGCCGGTCGTAGTGGCTTGGCTTCAACATGCTCGTGCATTGCACCCTACTTTCCGTGCATGCCACTGATTTGGGACAGAGGAGATACCCAGGAGAGTGCCAAGAGTGTTGGCCCAAGTAAAGGACTTTAGACAGGAGGAGGGAGGACAAGAAGGCATAAATCTAGTTGATTTCCAGAACAAAGAACCATCTACATACATTCACTACTTATATAGGTTAAGAAGTGATATGTGGAACAGGGTGGCACAAGGAATGGAGAACAATAAGGCATGGAGAATCATGTGGAGGTATTGTCCACAATGATCAAGAATAGAACAAGGAATGTGGGTAAGAATAGAACAATGAAGTATGACCGAGAACAAAAGAGTGAGTGAAAATGGAACAATAGAAAATGGCCAAATATAAAACAATAGGGCCATGACCAAATAATAGGTGAGTAGTAAATGTCCCAAAGGGGATTGGTTACAGGGAAGGAAGGGAAATGAAAGAATGACAATGAATAGAGGGGTGAGATGAGGAAAGTGAAACAGATGATGAGTCGAATGTACCGAGCCGAGACCACATACTAGTAAGGAATAACTTGTCACTGGTGTGGGATTAAACAGTAAGGGTCAATCGGTCAGTACTACTGAGTGAACTGGAGCTCGGTATCATGGGCTTGACAGTATCCCCCCCTTAGCAGCTGAACCCATGAAGCCGGTAGGCAGAGTGGGGCTCGCAAATACGAGCAGGAGGCAAAAGAAGCTGCCACTGAAGAGGCCAAGGAGGCCGAGAAGAATGGGTTGAGGAAGTGCTGAAAAAGAAGGAAGGATGGTGGAGGCCCCCAAGGGTGAGTGGTGATTGTCGCTTTTTGGATTGTTAGCTGACAACTTTCCCTAGCCGAAAAGGCATCGCTGCTGGTTGTCAGGAACCGTACGCCGGCAAGCCGACTATTCAATTCAGCCCACTCAGCCTAACTCCGCTCTTGCTCACTATTCAACATTACACCCTCAGCCCATGGACTATATGCACCTTGTGTATCTGTCTTGGCGTCACGTGCTCCTGTCAATTCACTCCGCTCATTTACGTCACATTCCATATGCTCGCTTTTCCATTCCGTCTTCATTTATGTTTAATATCTTTCATTATGTTTCATTTCATTTTCATCTGTTCGCAATTCTGTTCACTCCTTTATGTCCGATCTGCTATTACATTCCTTAGGGTAACTTCGTTGGGAATCCGAGTGACATGTCACTCAGCAATGTCACGGAGGAGATCATTATTAGGGATGTAGTATTTCTGTTTCTCACTTTTCATGTTCCTCGGCTTTCTCATTCTATTATAGGAATCCCTTTGACTCCTAATAGATTAGAAAGTAGTATAAAAGATCTTGTACTATTAGTTCAGTCTTCAGTCAGAAAATCAATCTTGATTTTGACTAAGGTTCCTCTGTTCTCTTCTGTCTACTTCACCTGTTACGAAATTTGGGGACCATGCGGTCTAAGTGGGTGCAATGTAATACGTTGAAGCCAACCCCAATCCGAACCTCGCCAATTGTCTCGCCATTGGGAGATTAATTAATTACGATAATGTCCTTTCTCATCATCGTAACACTGGTGGAGCATGTAGATTTGTGTCACTAGGAGGGTGAATGGCTCCATTTGGGTGAATGAGGAGCAGGGTGATGTAAGGGCTTTGAATGAGGGTATGGGAAGAAAGGAGGAGGGGGTATCGGGTTGGGTCAGCCAGTATGATGGACTGACTGGGGTACTGTGGGTTCAAGAGAGGGTGGAATAGAGTCGGAGGAAATGGGGGATGAAGGTGAAAAGGATGAATTTCAGTTGAGACCGAGGAAACAAATGAATCAAGATAGAAATATGACAGAGAAAAGAAACACAGGAAAATCACAAAAGGCATGCCAAATTTCTTCGGGAGTCCCAATCTGGAAATGGGTAACAAGGATTGAAGGGGAGTGGATGGGAACTGAGGAGGGGATTCTGGAGTTGTACAGAACAAGACTCATAAGGAGAGCCATGATCGGGTTAAGGAGGCCAAGGAGGGCCATGGATTGAGTGGGCAGATGGTATAGTGTCAGGATGGAGAGGAATTAGGGTTAGAATGGAGGGAACAGAAGGGTAAGTAGAGAGAAATTTTGGGATTGAGAGTGATCATAAGGTCAGGAATAGAGTGTTGGGATGATATAGGGTCAGGATAAAGAGGAATTAAGGTCAGAATAGAAGGAACAGAGGGGTAAATGGAGGGAAATTTTGGGAGGGGATGTCTTTGGGAGGGGAGATTGCATAGTTAGAGAGGTTTCTAGCCAGTTGCCACCTCCCCCTTGTAGGTAGACATCCCAATGTCTACTAAAGGTGTCAGCCTCTAGCCAAGAAGAATGGGGAAGACTTATAAGGGCATATAATACGCATATATGGAGTGAATGAATGGGAATGGATGGGGATGGATGGAAGAGACCTTGGCCGAATGTGCCAAGTGATGATGCTGACCGAGAGGTCCCTGATGGCAGGGAAGGTCTAATAAGACTGATAACTGACACACAGAGCAACAAGTGCCTTTGGGGCTTGTCAATATAGATGCTAAAGACAAGTATATAACAAAGTAACTACTAACCTTTGGGGCTTGTCAATATAGATGCTAAAGACAAGGCCCAAAGGTGTGCAATGGTGCGTCGTTATGGGCGCTTATTTTAAGCGCCAGAGAACGCACATGCAAAAGAGAAAAGTGCAAAAGAGAACCAAAGATGTAAGTGCAAAACACAAATGCAGGGGAATAAAATCATGACCCAACAGTCCCAGCTAAAAACTTGCCAGCTGTTCTGGTATACAAGCATGCACAAGGCAGTTGCATTGACTAGGGCTATTGGCAGAGCTTCCAGTGATGGAACAGGATCCTGGATGAGGCTTTTGGAGCAGTGGCAAGTGCTGACTGGACTGAGGCCATCGGATGTACCTGAAAACACTAGTGGCTTGATGGAACATAATACTTCCCAATATCCTGTTAATCAACAGATTATAGCAGGTGCGCAAGTTGTGACCGAATATTGCCGACTGATGGATCTAGTGACATGACAGATTGATAGGTAGACTGAAGTTGTCTGGATGGAAAAATCTAGTAGGTGTGTCTATGTGTTTTAGCAAGCAGTACTAGATCAAGATTTGTAAAGCAGAAAAAAAGGAGTAGCTGTGAACAGATGCTGATACAATTGAGCATATTCAGTACCCTAATCAGATGGCAGAAGGAATTAAATTGAAGAGAATATAAGGATATAGCAGCATTGATTTTGTTGCCACTGTTATTTGTGAGGGTCATAACCATAAGGAGTATGGCACAGGAAGTAGTGTGGTTCTGGAAATACTGTCAGGCTTTGGAATTGCTGACGATGCATGGGCCATGCATTATAGTAATAGTGCCGGCTTCACAATGCTGGCAGGAAGCGGCCAAGTCCTGCAGGCCGGTTGTAGTGGCTTGGCTTCAACGTGCTCATGCATTGCACCCTACTATCCATATGTGCCACTGATTTGGGACAGAAGAGATACCCAGGAGAGTGCCAAGAGTGTCGGCCCAAGTAAAGGACTTTAGACAGGAGGAGGGAGGACAAGAAGGCATAAACCTAGTTGATTTCCAGAATGAAGAACCATCTATATACATTCACTACTTATATAGGTTAAGAAGTGATATGTGGAACAAGGTGGCACAAGGAATGGAGAACAATAAGGCATGGAGAATCATGTGGAGGTATTGTCCACAATGATCAAGAATAGAACAAGGAATGTGGGTAAGAATAGAGCAATGAAGTATGACCGAGAACAAAAGAGTGAGTGAAAATAGAACAATGGAAAATGGCCAGATATAAAACAATAGGGCCATGACCAAATAATAGGCGAGTAGTAAATGTCCCAAAGTGGATCAGTTACAGGGAAGGAAGGGAAATGAAAGAATGACAATGAATAGAGGGGGTGAGATGAGGAAAGTGAACCAGATGATGAGCCGAATGTACCGAGCCGAGACCACATACTAGTGAGGAATGACTTGTCACTGGTGTGGGATTAAACAGTAAGGGTCAATCGGTCAGTACTACCAAGTGAACTGGAGCTCAGTATCGTGGGCTTGACACCATCATGAATACCCAATCTACCAATCACAATTTAGCTTTCATTATAGAAGTCCCAAGTCAGTTGCAGGAGATTTCCTCACTTCAATGGCTGTCAGAACAACCTTCAATTCGCAAAGCTGGCCTGTCAGGAGGGAATGCTCCTCCTGAATGTGAGGATGATGACAAAGAAGATCCAATTGACAATAACAACAACGATGAGGCAAATCCAAACCCTGTCCAAGTTTCAAATCCAAACCCCACTCATGTTTCTAATCCCAATCCAACTCTTAATTCCACTTCTAGTTCAGACAATATTGTCAAGGCACCCGTTGATCGATTAGCCCAACAGCCCCCTAGATCCAATCCCAACCCTGGTCATCATGCCAAGGTTCACAAGCCTGAGGTTTATGACAGTACTGACCAAGCTAAGCTTCGCACATTCTTCTTACAATGCGCGCTGAACTTTCAAGACCGTCCGTCTGCATTCTTGATGGATGCGTCGAAGGTCCAATATGCCATTTCTTACCTCATAGGCCCCGCACTCCAGTACTTCAAACCTGCAATTCTAGGTGAAATCCAGCCTGAGCCTAGCTGGCTTAAAGTCTGGAGGGACTTTCATCAAGAGCTTGAGACCAACTTCAGTCCATTCAACAACACTGTGCAAGCAGAAATTGAGCTCAGCAAGATTGTCATGAAGGACACCCATTGTGCGGCATGATACTTCATCAACTTCACCAGAGCCTCCACTCGTACTCAGTGGAACGATGCTGCCCTCGCACATGTGGCATACAAGGGGTTGGCAAGATGTATCAAGGACAGCCTCCTTAACTTCCCTCATTTCAAAACTCTCGCTGAACTCAGACAATATTCACTCAAGATCGACAGCAGATATTGGGAATGCAAGGAGTTCGACAACTTCGGAATGCCTGCAAAACCGAACAGGTCCTTGTCCAAATCCAACTCTAACAACAACAACAACCAGTCTTCCTCCAACTCCAACAACTCGAACAACAAGAAGAGTAAGAAGGGGGGGAAGAAGAACGGCAACAATAAGTCTTCCAACAACAATGCTAATGACATTTCATCCAAGCTTGGAAAAGACGGGAAGCTATTTCCCAAAGAACGTCAAAGGCAAATTGATGTGGGACTTTGTCTCTTGTGTGCTTCAAAAGGTCACATGGTCAAGGACTGCCCCAAATCCAATTCCCAATCCTCATCGACCTCTTCTTCTAACAACAAATCCAACAACTCCAACAACAAGAAAACGATGAAAGCACACGTGACCAAGGCAAGCACGTCTGACACCAATGCCAAAGACAACATGGTGACAGAGTCAAAAAAATGAGCTGTAACTTCGGAAATGCATGAGCTGAGGATTGTGTTAGCCTCTCTCATGTGCTATTCTTGAACACCCTTTCTCCTATTTCTTGTCAGGGGACGACCCTCTTTAAACTCCAATCCAACTCCGAGGTCCCATTTCAAACTCCGATCAGTTCTGAGGCCTGATACAGGTCCAAAGTCCTACTTCGAACTCTGACCAACTCCGAGGCTAAGAGGCCCAGAAACCACCAAGTGGAGACAGAAAAGGGGCTTAACACATGATGACTAGACTCGGAACAAATGCCCGAGCCTTGGACTTAGTACCAGGAGATTGGCTCTACAACTCTGATGTATTGATTTGTAAGCTAGTGCACAGACCACCCATATAAAGGGTATAAAAGGGGCTC
>QLPG01014302.1:0-10166 GCA_003314385.1 Gomphus sp. MG54 | reverse complement strand
TGCAGTTGGGCTTCAACAAAATAAAGGGCTTTTAGCCTCGAAAAAATCAGGAAAAATAGGAGAAAATATGATGAATTTGAGGCTATTGGATACTACTTTTAGACACCCAAAGACTAATTTTTATGCCACAATTTTAGTGACAAAAAGCGAAATTAAGCGAAAATAAAAGAAGAAAATTAAGAGAAATAACTGGCACCATTGGGTGCTTTTTGTAGACTAGACCTAAGGGGCCATAATCCCCCACATAGGCCTCAATTTGTCCAGAATGCTGCCTTCCATTCATCCCCTTCCTTTATGCACATATTGTTATATCCCCAACAGATATCCAGCTTGGTGAAGTATTTGGCTCTAGCAGCAGAAACCTTGTTTATGATATCTGGCATGAGGGGTAGGGGGTAGGCATTCTTGATTGTTATCTCATTGAGTTTCCAATAATCTTGTACAAAGAGGAGCCCACTGTCCTTCTTTTTACAAGGAACATAGGTGATTTTGAGGGGCAAATATGATGGCTCTTCAAGTTTTCTTCGAGGAACGCATCTAGTTCCCTCTGTTCATTGGGAGACATTGGATAGACCTTTGTGCTAAAGGACTTGGTACCTGGGATTATCTCAATTGCATGGTGCATGGCTTATGAGGAGGAAGCTTGTCAAAGGATTCCTTTGAAAAGACATCCTTGAATTCCTGATAAGGCTTGGGGATGAGTTCTTCAAATGATTTGATGGGTGTTAGCTCAGATGCCTTTTGGGAAAGCTGTTGTGACATGGTTGAGCCTGCTCCAATTTCCTTGTGGTTGTCTTCAACAAAGACCACAAAGAGTCTGTCCCCATCCTCTGGTGAATATAATGATTCTTCCACTATGGCAGTGCCTTGTCCAGGAGGGAGGGTGGCACTCTTTTTGATGTCCACTACCATCTCAGAAATGGGTCTCTTGCTGGGTAAATTGGCACCACATGACTCAGGGCATCACATCATCTTCACTTCACCAGTGCTCCAGTCAATTTCTAGGTTATGCTCAGTGAGCCAAGTATGTCCTAGGATAATCGCTAGGTGGCCCAGGCTAGTGACAGAGAAGGTAGCCTGCTCTGAGTGATCTCCAAATATACAGATAAGGTCAACCTCCTCCTTGATCAAACCTGCTTCATTTGGAGTGCCATCAATGTTATAGACTGGTATAGCATGAGAGAGGCAATGGGTTTTGAGCCTTTCAGCTTGGACAAATTCAATGTCAATGAACATTCCAGTGGCATCACTGTCAAGAAGTACATCAATTGTCAGGGGGTGTCCAGTGTCAACTGATTGGACTTTCAAAGGGACTTTCGTACATCGGTGGGTGTCAGTGGAGCATATATAAATATGAGGAGGGCACTGTTCTTTGGGGGGTTAGAATCGTGGGTTTTGTTTCAGGCATGGCTGGTCAGATTTCAGTCTGATATGGAGCTGGTAAAGAGCATAGCATGTCTCTTGTAATCCCTAGTGTACATGCTTCAAGAACTGAAAACTGATTTGTCGAGCGGGGAATGTCTTTCACCACCGACTTGCCTAAAAACCCTGTTCCATTTGGACCTTTGCCTTCTGTGCTACCTCCTGAGCATCCAGTGCAGCAGCTACTGATTCAGAAACCATACTTGCAAGTGTTGCTTCTGTAATATTGGTGCGGACATGTCCTTGCAGGGTTCTGGACATGCTGGGGAGATGTGTCCTCTCCTGCCACAGTTATAACAGGTCTGCATCTCAATGCGATGATGATTGGAGTCTATGTCCATAGGGGTTGCAGAGTTAGGTGCAGGAGTAACTGAAGTGCTGTGTGTATGGGTTAGAATGATGCGATGGGAGCTCTGGGATGCTGTCAGGAGCCGGATTCTGATGGACTTTGGGACTGCCGAAGGGTGTTGTCGAAAAGGTCGGGTGGACTATGGCCAAGTCCTGCAGGCCAAGAGTAGTGGCGTTGGCTTCAACGTACTCGTGCGTTGCGCCCTACTTGCCGTGCGTGCCACTGTATTTGCAACAGACAGATACTCAGGGGGATGCTGAAGATGCCGGCCTGAGTCGAGGACTTAACAGAAAGGAAGAAGGTAGAAGGGCCTGAGCCTAGTTGATACCCAGAATGAGGAAGTATGTACATCCATGTCCTACTTATATAGGTTAAGAAGCGACATGTGGAATAAGGAATGTGGGACAACAAGGTATGCAGAGCAATGTGGTTGTTGTCCACAATGAACAAAATTAGAACAAGGAATGCAAAGCGGGGATAGAACAATAAAAGACAGTATAATAGGATCGTGACTCGAAAGGGGATAATAAGGAGTGGCCGGATATAAAACAATGGGTTCGCGTCCGAGGATAATACAAGGACGGGGAGTCCCGAGGTGAAACGAGCCGAGGAGTGCGGATGGCGAATGTGCCGAGCCGGGCCCGTCGCACCAAGTGTCATGCGGGCAATGTGGGTACTTGGTCGTGGATATAGAGTAATTGCTCGGTCGGCACTGCCGGCGGATGGGTCTTGGTACGTGGACTTGACAGATGCTTGGGCCCACTTAACCTCCACAAAGTGATGGTGGTTGCAATCTATTTGACAGGCTGCATCCTTCCAAGCCTTCAGGTTAGATGAGAGGAAAGGTTGGGCATGGATCTTGTCTAGAATCATCATTGGGAGTCCTCTTGCATAAGCATCCTTGAGTGCCTCATTATTGAAACCTGTCCTTTCTTCCAGTATCTCAAATTGCATGTTAGAATCATCTGCTGACATGTTGGATGTCTGTCATCTTGAGGTTATGCAGTTTGGTACAGGCTGTTCTGGTATGGTCTGGGTCACCAAAGGCTTCTTCAACCTGCTTAACAAACTCATTGAAGGTAGTGATCAAGGAAGTCCCATCAATGATTGCTTGGGTCTTATTATGTGCCCAGATTTCCACAGAGCCCCCTGACATAATAGAGAAAGCATACAACATCTTTGTCTTTTTATCAGGAAACGATCCTGACTGAAGAGTGATAGAGAGTTTCACTACATGAATGAATCCTTCTGTATCTGCTCTGTCTCCACTGAACCTCTCTGGATCAGCTGCCTTGATGGTGCAATGAGTAGGGAAATGCATGGGTCAGGCCAACCTGCATGGGTCACCAGGTCAGGTGTCCTTGGGTGTGGGTGTGGGTCAAGCCATGAGCACCTGTGACCTGGGCCCAACCTGGGGCATCAACTCTGACACAAACGCGATGAATGCATACGTGTATGTGCCAACACAAACACGACGAACGTGGTGTACATGCACGTGACACCACAAATGTGACATACACGACATACATGCACATGCCGCGATGTATGCAATGCCCGTTACATGCAGGTGCCACCACATATGCAACATACACGATGTATGTGCATGTGCCATGATGAATGCAACGTACCCAACGTTGTAGGGTGCAAACTTGCATCTCACCCCTGAGAGGCCAACCTCAATATATTGTATTTTTATATCGATTTCTATGTCATTCTGTACGCTTTTATATTCTGAAATTTTCGATAATTATTCTGTATTTTTACCCTCAATATTGAGGGAGTTATTCTCCGTTTCGTTTGTACTCACACGCATCTACACATGCACTGCACGATGCACATGGCCGGCTCCCTGGGAAGGGACCGGCAGCTTGGCTCAAACCTTCGATAGGGTCAAGAGCCGGCTGTAGCATACATGTGGGTGAAACATCACCTGTGCATGCTTCCCTCCTCAGTGATTGACCACACTGAGGAGGTGAGTTGTATAGTATTATCTACAGAGCCTCACGGCTAATTTTCTTTCTTTCTCTTTTGTAAGATAAAATATTTAGGTATAATTTCCGAATAAATAATAGTGATTGACCACACTGAGGAGATAAAATATTTAGATTGTCTAACAACTTCTCTAAACTACTGTACAAGTTGACATAATCTCTATACGGTTATGGGCCCTGCAGACACAACAGAGAAAGTTTCATTGACCATGGGGAGGCTAACTATAGATGGATCAAACTGGTCCCTGTGGAGAGCTCAACTCATGAGCTATTTTGAGTCGAAAAATCTACTGAAACATATTGAAGGCAAAGCCGACCGACCACCTGATCCTCCCAATTTTCCCAAAGCACATATCCTCACAGATGATGAGGAGGCTAAGGTAGAGAAGGCAGAGGAGAGACTTGAAAAGTGGCTGGCCAGAGAAGGGCTTGTCAAGACTCAAATACTGGCATCCATGTCAGAGTCACTAGCATTAATGCTGGAGAAGAAGAAAAATGCAAAGGAGATCTGGGATACTCTGGTAACTGAGATGACGAAGAAACCAAAGATGGTTGTCACCAGCATCCAGAGACAACTCCAGAACATGAAGTGCTCGGAGGATGATGATTTCAGGGAGCACCTTGACAGGGCTCAAGATCTCTTCGCACGACTCAATGATATGGGAGCTAAAATCTCTGATGAAGAGTTCCTCAATATAATTTTATCATCACTGCCACCTTCCTACGAATCTGTTATGAATGCCCTTACAACATCTCTTGAAGAAGTCGGCAAGCCATTGGACCCAGACAATATCATCCGGATCCTTAAATCTCAATATGACAGGCGGAGGACACTATCTATTACTCAAGAAGATCAGGGGTTCGTAGGTACACCTGACAAGAAGGTGCATATATGCACCAATTGTAAAAAGCCAGGCTACACAATTGAAATGTGTTGGGCCAAAGGTGGTGGCAGAGAGGGGCAAGGACCAAGACAGAAGAAGAGATTCAAATTTAAAAAGAAAAGATCAAAAGGGAAAGGCAAAGAAAATGTAGCTGATGAAGAAGAACCATCTGAAGAAGACGATGGCGGACCAGTAGCATTCATAAATCACGATTGTGCCGCTTTCATCAGAGATGGAACAGGGGACACCATTATACTAGATACAGGAGCGAGTTCACACATGACACCCCATAAACACATGTTGATGAACTATCGCAGCTTTCTAACACCACGCACAATTTGAGCAGCCGATCAAGGCAGCTTTGAGGCATATGGCAGTGGAGAACTCAAGATAATCACTCAAGTAAAGGGAAAACCTGTTACCTTGACATTGAAAGAAACATTATATGCTCCCAAAATTGCCTTCACCCTTATCTCGATTGGCCGATACAACGATGCAGGAAATCGAACAGAGTTTGCATATCAGAAATGCACCATAAAAAGTTCATCTGGACATATATTGTTGCAAGCACCAAAATTGCACGGCCTATATCGATTGGACAATCAATCAAAAACCAATACCACTGAGCGATGCCTGACTGCCATAGATATACACAGGAAATTAGGGCACATATCTATGAAAGCCCTGAAATATCTCGTGGATTGTGGCATGGTCATAGGCCTTGAGCTCACACATATAGATGGGAAAATCACCTGCGATGCGTGTATTAAAGCAAAAATTACACGCAAACCTCTCCCTAATGAACCTAATAAACGTTCCATGAGGATCGGCGACAAGATATATTCTGATGTGTGGGGACCAGCGAGACATATCACAATTGATAAGAAATCATATTATGTCTCGTTTACCGATGACCACTCCAGGGAGTCTGTCCTCTATTTAATGAAGTCCAAAGATCAAGTTTTTGCCAAGTATAAATTATACGAGGCAATGATGCTTAGACAAAGAGACGTGCGCATAAAAACCCTCTTCTCAGATCGAGGGGGCGAATACACAAGTGCCGAATTCAACAATTATCTGGAGAAGCAAGGTGCAAAACATCGATACACCATACATGATACTCCAGAGCAAAATGGAGTGGCAGAACGTCTGAATTGTACTCTTGTCGAAAGAACACGTGCCATGCTTTTAGATTCCAACCTCCCAAAGTTGCTGTGGGGGTATGCTATTCAGCACGCTAATTACATGAAAAATCGCATGCATACAAGGGCTCTACTGGACAAGACCCCTTACGAGATGGTCAACCACAAAAAGCTGAACCCAAAAGATATACACAAATGGGGAGAAGATATTTATGTCAAATCAAGCAAGACGACAAATTACTATCTAGAGCTACAAAAGCGAAGTGGATATGTCATTCCTCACAAAGCGATGGCCATTGTATTTATTGGCCAGAGAGTCGAAGAGTATCAGTCGAATGAAATATTGTATTCGACCAGGGAGTAACTTCTAAACAAACTCCTACTATACCTCTTGACAATCAAACCCGTGCCACACCCAAATTTGCCCAGATCCCATTCCACAAACCTGTTCTGGCACCACCTATTGTAGCTCCACGTGACTTAGACCATTCACATGACCAGATGGAAAGTGGCTGCATATAAGAGACAGATTAAGGCACACCAACGAGAGACTTAGAAAATTTGCAACCAAGTCAAACAGGTGTGAGTAGTCCTAGTGAAGCTCCTGCCTTGAGAAGAAGCAAAAGAATTCGTCAACTTCAAGAACAAGCAAGGGCCGGCACCGGAACAAAGTCTCGAGCTAGGGATACGGAAAGTGAAAACCTTATGACGCTAGCCTATGAGGATATTGAGAATAATATTCTTAACAATCTTCAAACAAATTCAAATATATTGATTCAAAAGGGCAGCGATGACATCGATTCCGATTACCTAGCAATAAGTGCCGAACAAATCAGTGACGAACTAAGCAATTACACCTATCTCAGCAATGAGCTTCAATTACCTACAACTAATAAAGATGCCCTAAATGATCTGACATGGAAGAAAGCCATGGACGTTGAAATTAAGTCCCAAATCGACAAACAAACCTGGGAGATTGTTGCACCTCCTACAGGTGTGAATATTGTCGGAAGTAGGTGGAAACATGTCCTCAAAAGAGATCAAAAAGGTGCTATTGTGCGTGCAAAGTCTCGACTCGTTGCGCAAGGCTTTACGCAGACATTTGGAGTGGATTATGATGAAACCTATGCACCAGTTGTTCGCATGACGTCACTACGGACTATATGCACCATTGCAGCCAGGAATAATTGGGCAATACATCAAATGGATGTGGACGTAGCATATCTTAATGCTCCACTCGATGAACCTATATATATGCGCAAACTGCCTGGATATTTCGAAGAACATCGTGATTGTGTACTTCTACTTAAGAAGTGCATATATGGACTTAAGCAGTCCGGTAGAGAGTGGTACAAGTGTCTGTCCAATGCCTTATTCTCAATAGGATTTAAAAAATCAGCATCTGATGCAGCTGTATTTTACAGACACAAGGCTGAAGGTCAAGTGATCATTGGAGCCGCAGTCGACGATCTTACTATAACGGCGACAAATGAATATATCATCTATGGTATCAAAAGAGACCTCGAACGTATCTTCAAAATGAAAGATTTAGGTGAATTACATTGGCTACTAAATCTGAAGATCGAACGAGATCGCACAGCCGGTACTATTAGCTTCTCCCAAGAAGCATACATTGACAAGATCTTAAGCCGGTTTAACTTACAATATGCCAAGACACATGCGACTCCACTCAACTCAACTACAAAACTATCGAAAGACCAATATCCTACCACTGCTGAAGACAAGAAAATGATGGAGAAGATCCCTTATCGACAAGCAATTGGCTCACTTATGTGGGCAGCTGTAGCTACATGGCCAGATATATCATTTGCCGTTTCATTATTATCTCAATTTCTTGAAAATCCAGGAGTAGTACATTGGAATGCCATGAAGAGAGTCTTCAAGTACCTCAAAGGAATGAAGAAAAAGAAACTTATCTTAGGAGGAAATCGAGACGGCATTGTAGGATATGCTGATGCCGACTGGGCCTCACAAGATTATTGCCATTCCATCTCTGCATAAGTTTTTCAGATCGATTCTGGCAGTATCTCATGGATTTGCCAGAAACAAACGATCGTAGCACTCTCATCAACCGAGGCAGAATTTATTGCCTTAACTCATGCAACAAAAGAAGCAATATGGCTGAAACACTTTATTAACGAAGTTTTCCAACCAATTAAATTGTATTCTGACAATCAATCTGCCATTACTATAGCCTATGGTAATCAGTGGCATGCAAGAACAAAACACTTCGATATTCGATTATATTTTATCTGAGACACCATTGAGGAGAAGAAGATCAGTATTGAATACATCTCAACCGATCGAATGGTCGTAGACATCCTCACAAAGGGTCTACCAGGACCTAGAGTGAATATTCTCTCTGAAATGCTTGGCATATATTGAGCTTGAGGGGGTGTGTAGGGTGCAAACTTGCATCTCACCCCTGAGAGGCCAACCTCAATATATTGTATTTTTATATTGATTTCTATGTCATTCTGTGTGCTTTTATATTCTGAAATTTTCGATAATTATTCTGTATTTTTACCCTCAATATTGAGGGAGTTATTCTCCATTTCGTTTGTACTCATGCGTGCCTACACATGCACTGCACGACACGCATGGCTGGCTTTCTGGGAAGGGACCGGCAGCTTGGCTCAAACCTTCGATAGGGTCAAGAGCTGGCTGTAGCATACATGCAGGTGAAACATCACCTGTGCATGCTTCCCTCCTCAGTGATTGACCACACTGAGGAGGTGAGTTGTATAGTATTATCTACAGAGCCTCACGGCTAATTTTCTTTCTTTCTCTTTTGTAAGATAAAATATTTAGGTATAATTTCCGAATAAATAATAGTGATTGACCACACTGAGGAGATAAAATATTTAGATTGTCTAACAACTTCTCTAAACTACTGTACAAGTTGACATAATCTCTATAGACGTATGTGCATGTGCTGTGATGAACATGACATATGCGCCACCATGTACGCAATGTATGCGCATGCACCACGATGAACACGATGTATGCAACACTCATACGCACACATGCCACCATGTACATGACATATTGCGTGTGGGTACGGCAAGCACCCAAGACCCATCAACCCATGGGAAAAAACCCATGGGTTGACGGGTTTGGGTTTCCCATGGGTTGGGTGCAGATCACCCACATTTGACCTGTGGGTGACCCGTGCCATTCCCTAGCGATGAGAGGAGGAGGACATGTAAGAAGGGGGTGAACTGCTATGTGTTGTGTTGCAGCAACTGTGGCAGCTGATGCAGCATTGGCTAGATTGTTTTGAATGCCACCCGGCTGACCCTGGAGGACCTGATTCTGGTACTGTAGGTGCCTCAGTTGTTCTGCCTGGATGGCAAGCAAGGTTCTGAGAAAGACACCCTGTTCACCCAGAGATTCCCAGTATGCCTCAGATAATTGGTCTGACATGATATAGAGGTGGAATGTGATAAGGAAGGTGTGTGAGGTTGTTCTTGATTAGCTTGATCTTCTGTTAGGGTGATGCTATTGACAAGGTCACAATGACAAGATAATCCTATATTTATGAGCTGAAAGGGGATATTCCACCTGGTGTAGCAGTAATCCTCAGTTTATACAAGGTCTACTACTAAGAAATATATGTAAAGCTCACCTGATGTAGTGGTAATCCTCAGAGATCAAGCTGAGGAGTCACTGTCACACCATTACCCCAGTCACAACCCTATGCCCTGCTCCGGCGCTTATTACATAACCAAGAATGTGAAATGAAGATTATGTAAATGGAAAAGATTGACCAAACCCTGACAGAAATCCTCTCTTAGCCCATCTATCCATCTCTTTTTTCTTCTATTTATCACACAGAAATGGCTGAATATCTCAGCACATCTCACATGTTCTTTTTATCCCTTATGCCTTTTCTATTTTCCTTTTATCTTTCACTCAATATATATATATGTATATAAAACAAATTTATTATTTTTTGAGACTACTTTAATGTCTCATGATCCTCCTCCATAGTCTCATCCTCCTTTTCTTTTCCCTTCCCTTTCTCTTCCTCCTTGTCCTCTTCTTCCCCATCACTATTCAACTGATCCTTCTCTGGACCCTCATTTCCTCCTATTCCTCCTGAACCCCCTGAACCCACAGAATGCTCCCTGTGCTCCAATCCCTCTACTATATAGAGAAGTAACTCCATCATCTGCCACTGTCATTGGAGGATAGCCTCCAGGACATCAATGGCCTGCCAACCTCCCAAAGGCTTGTGCCATAAAACTTTGACCACTGGCATCCTCCCATTTGGGCACATAGCAGTGGCCCACCTTAGCCTTTTCCTTGGTGGCTCCTTCACCTCCTCCTCCTCCTTCTCATCCTCACTCAGGTC
>QLPG01014299.1:1703-16977 GCA_003314385.1 Gomphus sp. MG54 | reverse complement strand
GGTAGTCAATTCCCACCCCGCTAGGATGCAGTAGTGAGAAATTCTCAACGCTTGAAGGAATTTTTCCACGTGACTGAGAATTGCGTGGCCTGGTGGGAGATTCATGACGATTCAGAGTGTGGCGTACCATATCTGTGTCAGGTGCCGGCGTTCCGCTGTTCCCAACCCGATACAATGGTAACCAGTTTGACATTCCACAACAAGCTTTCAGGTACGGTCGATCGATTTGGGTGGGTCACCTTCTGGATAAGGCTGCCAAGTTTCCGAGTAATGAGTTTTCTGTCGCAAGGGGTGCTCGTGGGTCCTATTGGGATTGGGTACGGGTGCACTTCTGTGTTATTTATGACCTTGATCGGCCATGAACGGACTAATGTGGAAATATGTTGGTTAATATCCCAGTATTGTGAGACATGACAATGTGTGAGTGGCCTGCGTCAATTGTCGTGCTAGGCATTCGTCCCATGATTTTCATCTCCCCTTATGCGAAAAGGACTTTGTCAGCCACATGGTCTACGACCATACTTCCGTCCTGGCACTGATCGAGCGAAAATTCAATCTTCCCGCACTGACTTTCCGAGATGCGAATGCGAACGATTTGATGGATTTCTTGGACTTTGAGGCATTTGAGAAAATGACGTAATTTCCCGGTGCTTCCACCACTTGCGTCGCCCTGGAAATTCGAACGCTGCTCTGGCATGTGATGCCACTGGTCCTGGAGTTATTCTTCGGCCGGGGACAACTAGTCCGCCTGAAGACCACCACCATAGTCGTTAGTAGGAAATGGAAATTGGGGGGTATCACAGCACAGGGAAGAAATGGATAGTTTTAAATGTGGATTAGGTAGATTTTGGTTGTTATTTAATTTGCTGCATTCTGAAAAATTCCTTCTAATATCAACCTATTTCACCTCTCTGTTTGGGTGTAAATAATAGCGCGCCCGACCTAGGGATGTCTTTAATTCCAAACACGTCCACGCCAGCAGAGTCGATACCTTCCTCTACAGTCTCCTGATGGTCCCTATACCAATAAATCACACTCCTCAACACATCCATTCAACCACATTAATCACAATTTAACTTCCAGTTCAACATGTTTTCAAAGTTGGCTTCATCTTGAGAAGGTTGTAGACCGACATCCTGCTTGCTACCCATGGAAACATTGCCCCTGGATTCACCCCACTGACACTATGCGCCTTTAGGATTTCGCCACATATATATGTCGATCACATCCTTCTTACTTATTTATATGCATAAGCTCATATACGGGTAGGACCATCATATTGCCTTTCTTGCGAAATCTTCAAAAACTCGAGGATATAGGTGTCAAACTCCGACTGTAGAGCTTCGACCAGTTCCTAACAGGACAATTGGCGAATATTATTGTTCCTCCCTAAAACAGACAGAAATCTTATCAATCGGAAACTTCGCAGCCTTATCCAAAAGATGATGTACCCGAATCGATCCATCGTACCTGAAAGCTTGTTCATCTCGACCGGTGTTGAGCACGTGCGGGGGCAACACTTGTCAGACGACGGGTCATCTTCTTGCTCAATAATGTTTCTTGAGTTGGGTAGTAGGGACCTGGAACGGGAGAACCGTCTATGGTTGAAGCCCGAAATGTATAAGGAATGAAAATGTCAACCTGCATCCTCTTTGAGTTTACTGAACGTCTGACTGCTTCTTATGCATGTGGAATGTCAAACTGGTTACCATTGTATTGGGTTGGGCACAACGAAACACCGGAACCCGACACAGATATGCTACGCCGCACTCTCACTGGTCATGAATCTCCCACCAGGCCATGCAATGCTCATACGCCAACCCGGGTCTCTCCCGAACCCCAACTTACCCCCTGGCACTGACACACTTCCCGGTATCACACTTCCCGGTATCGAACACATTATAGTGCTTATGATGGAAAATCACTCTTTTGACAACATATTCGGCCTCCTTGGTCGTGGGGATGGCTTCACGCTTGGTCCCAATGGGAAACCCGCTGCAATGAATCCATATGCCAACGGGACCCTCCAACACGCCTCCCATATGCCGAACACATGTCAACTTGGATCGAAGCCGAGCCAGACATGGACCGCGAGCCATAACGCCTTCAACAATGGGAGCATGGACAGATTTGTTAGTACTCCAATTTTCAAGGGGAGCACGTTGCTTGTTGCAGGGGTTGAAATGGGCTTCTTTACAGAGGAGGACTTGCCCACAATGTTTAGTCTAGCCAAGCAATTGCCAATTGCAGACAGATACTGTTCTTCTGTTTTGGGCCAGACAATCCCCAACCGCATGTACCTACTCGCCGCCACTTGAATGGGGATTACCAAAGACAACCAGGATATATAAGCAAGCTAATCCCGCCTTCCGGAACGATTCTCAATACGCCCGACAAGTTCAACATTAGCTGGACCGACTACGTTACAACATTCCTCTTTGGATCTCCCCCAGAACTCTTTCAAATCAACGACAACACAACAGTAACCACCAACCACAAATTCTTTTCAGATTTCTTCTCAGAGGCAGCAGCCGGAACATTCGCACACTTCACATTTCTCGATCCCAACTCTACGTTAACGCAGGAAAACCCGCATAATGTTGTCCTCGGTGATGCCCTCATTTTTGACGTCGTCCATGCCATCGGGAATTCACCCCTTTGGGACAAGACGCCTTTTATTATCAACTAAGACGAGGGCGGCGGCTACTTGGATCACGTCTCGCCTCCCGCTGCCCTGAGACCTGACAATATCTTACCCATCAACCATGCAGAACCCCCATAGGATGAATACCAACGTTACGGCTTCCGCATCCCGAGGATATTCATCTCCCCTTATGCGAAAATGGACTTTGTCAGACACATGGTCTCCGACCATACTTCCGTCCTGGCACTGATTGAGCGAAAATTCAATCTTCCAGCGCTTACTTTCTGAGATGCGAATGCGAATGATTTGATGGATTTTTTGGACTTTGAGGCATTGGAGAAGATGACGCCTAATTTCCCGGTGCTTCCACCACTTGCGTCGCCTGGAAATACGACCGCTGCTCTGGCATGTGATGTTACTGGTCCTGGAGTTATTCCTCTGCCGGGGACCACCAGTCCCCCTGAAGACCAACACCATAATCGATAGTAGGAGAGGGAAATGTGGGGGGGATGGCAGCACAGAGAAGAAATACATAGTCTCAAACATGGATTTGGTAGACTCTAGCTGTCATTTATGTTGGGGTTATTTCAAGAGTTCAAGCCAAACATAAACTAAAAAATATCGATTCTTCTCATTTGTCAATGGGAACCTATCGGTATAATTTTCCTTTTATTTTTCCTTTCATTTTTCTGTATTTTTATCGACGCGAACGTCGTATGTTGGTTCCATCCGGAAGTTACCGGTGCGTTCCAACGTTCGTTACTTCTCCACTCCCGGTCAGATATGACATCACCGGGAGTATAGTATATGCACGCTCTCATCGCGCATTGACATTTCTCTTCTCCTCAGTGTTTAACCACATTGAGGAGGTGAGCAAAATAAATGTTGTATAATATTCTTCCTAACAATTTGTAGTTTATTTGATTTAGGTAGTTATCTTTAAATAACACTTAGTGTTTAACCACATTGAGGAGTTTATTTGATTTAGTCTGCGTCCCTTGTGTTCCTACTCAAGTTACACTAATATTTTAGAGCTCATTTCCCTTCAATTTAAGCTGGTGCATTCTGCAAAATCTCTGTTAATATTCACTTAGTTCACCGCCTTTGTTTGGGTTTAAATCATAGCGCGCCCGACCTAGGGATTTCTTTAATTTCACACGCAATCACTTCCTCGCATGTCATTTGAGTCAAATCTCTATGATGCTTCTACGTACGTGCTTAACAAAGGATTACAATCGTGCAATATCGACTACCATTCGACGTTACGGTGGGACGAGGTGGCAACGTACTTTGTAACAGACGGCAAACTCTTCAAGGTCAACACATGTATTTTCGTGATACCAATTTAACTTAATCTAACGTGCACGCCAGGAGACTCGATATCTTCCTCAACGGTCCCCTCATAGTTCCCATATCAATAGCTCACACTCACAATCTGAGCCATTCCACCATATTCATCACCATTTCTTCCAAGTTCAACGTATTTTCACAGTTGGCTTCTTTGCTGACAAGGGCATAAACACCCCATCGACATTCTGCTTCGTCCCGATGAAAACATCGCCGCTGGATTCATGCCACTGACGCTATGACCTTTTCGGGTTTCACCACATATATCTGTCAGTCACATCGTTTTTACTTATTTATCTCGATAAGCTCAGATACAGGTAGGACCATCAGATTGCCTTTCTTAAGGACTCTTCAAGAACTCAAGCATCTGGGTGTCAAACTCCTACTGTAGAGCTTCATGCGGAAGCCGTAACGTTTGTATCCTTCGTATAGGGGTTCTGCGTGGTTGATAGGTAAGATATTGTCAGGTCTCAGGGCAGCGGGAGGGGAGACGTGATCAAAGTATCCGCCGTGGTCATCATAGTTAATAATAAAAGGCGTCATGTCCCAAAAGGGTGAATTCCCGGTGGCATAGACGACGCCAGAAATGAGGGTATCGCCGAGGAGAACCTAATCCGGGTGTTCCCGGGTTAACGTAGAGTTGAGATCCAGAAATGTGAAGTGTGGGAGTGTTCCGGCTGCTGCGTCTGCGGAGAAATCTGGAAATTATTTGTGGGTGATGGTTACTGTTGTGTTGTCGTTGATTTTCAAGAGTTCTGGGGTAGATTCAAAGCGGAATGTTGTAACGTAGTCGGTCCAGCTAATGTTGAACTTGTCAAGGGTGTTGAAAATCGTTCCGGAAGGCGGGATTAGCTTGGTTAAATCCTGATTGTCGTTGGTAATCCCCATGGAGGTGGCAACGATTAGGTACATGCGGGTAGGGAATGTCTGGCCCAAAACACAACAAAAAAGTATTGGTCTGCACTGGGAAATTGCTTGGCTAGACTAAACGTCGCGGGCAAGTCCTCCTTTGTAAAGTGGCACATTGCAACCCCTCCAACAAGCAATGTGCTCCCCTGGAAAGTTGGAGTACTACAATCCGTGTAGAAATGGCGATGGCCGGGCAAGACAAAAGCAAACCCCGTGTCACTCCATTGTGACACAGGAAATCCACAAATCCATTGTTATCCATAAGTCAATTTGTGCAGTAAATATTTTTTTCTTATTGTTTCTGTTCTCTTTATTGTTCTCCAAAAACTATAAAGAGGTAGCTAGTTTTTCTTCTTTTTCCCTCAGTACTTTGCAACAAGCAAATACTGAGGTAAGAAACTCATTATTATGCTTTACTTTTAAATTGTTACTTATCTGTACACTTTGTAGACACATACAGGTAAATTACATATATAGTAGATGGCAACAAGCAAATACTGAGACACATACAGTTCATTTAATCCTTTAATCCGTCCATGCTCCCGTTGTTGAAAGCACTATGACTCGCGGTCCATGTCTGGCTAGGCTGTACACGGAGTTGACATGTGTTTGGCATGTGAAAGGTGTCCTGTTGGCCTACGGATTCACTGCTGTTGGTTTCCCATCCAGACCAGCCCGAACAAGTTGTCGAAAGAGTGATTTTCCATCATTAATATTATAACGTTGGGAATATTGCCATTTCGCCCCACAACATGTCATGTGACGTGTCTGAATTACATAAGTTACGCTGTAGCTAAAATTTTCCCTCGTCGAATTATGACCATCACCCGTGTTTCGAACTGCGTGCTCCAGGGGAAATTCAACATATAATGTGTTCGATACCGGCACGTGTGTCAGTGCCAGGGGGTAAGTTGGGATTCGGGAGAGACCCAGGTTGGCGTAGGTCTTTATGACCCAAAGGCGTGTAATGCTGCTTGCACGCTGTCGTCGAGTTTGTGTGTGAGTCTGGTATTGATTGTTGTCCTGATCCTCGAATATCGTGTCCAAGGACTGCAGTCGTGCTCCATAGAAGAATGCAGCAGCTGTCGATATGGAACGCATCTTGTTGAGGACCAGTAGTCAGCAATGTCAGCAATGACTGGAAAGGACACAAGGAGGCCAGGGAGTTTTATCTCCGCGCATAATTTTAGCATCGTCATGTGAGCAGTATCAATAGATATATATTAAGGGAGGATCTAATCTTCCCTTAGTAGTACATATCCGCTTTACGGTAGTCAGTTCCCACCCCGCTACGATGCAGTAGTGAGAGATTCTCAACATTTGAGGGCCTTTGTCCACGTGATTGAGAATTGCATGGTCTGGTGGGAGATTCATGACGAATCAGAGTGTGGCGTAGCATATCTGTGTCGAGTGCCGGTATTTCGCTGTTCTCAACCCGATACAATGGTAACCAGTTTGACATTCCACCTGCGCAAAGAAGCAGCGAGACGGGCAGTAAACTCAAAGGGGATGTAGCTTGACATTTTCATTCCTTATACATTTCGGGCTTCAACCATAGACGGTTCTCCCGTTCCAGGTCCCCACTACCCAACTCAAGAAACATTATCAAGCAAGAAGATAACCCGTCGTCTGACAAGCTTTGCCCGCGCACGTTTTCAACAACGGTCGAGATGAACAAGCTTTCAGGTACGATCGATCGATTTGGGTGGGTCACCTTCTGGATAAGGCTGCGAAATTTCCCATAAATGAGTTTTTTGTCTGTTTGAGGGAGGAATAATAATATTCAAGAACGGTGAAGATCAGCCAGCAAGGGGTGCTCGTGGGTCCTAACGTGGAAATGTTTTGGTTAATATCCTAATATTGTGGTATATGGCAATGTGTGAGTGGCCTGCGTCAATTGTCCTGCTAGGCATTCGTTGAAGCTCTACAGTAGGAGTTTGGCACCCATATCCTCGAGTTCTTGAAGATTCCTTAAGAAAGTCAATCTGATGGTCCTACTTGTATCTGAGCTTATTATCCAGATGATAAGTGGAAACGATGTGACCCACAGATGCATGTGGCGAAACCCTACAGGGCCATAGGGTCAGCGGCATGAATCCAGCGTCAATGTTTTCTTGGGTAGCAAGCAGAATGCCGATCAGGTGTTTACACCCTTCGCAGGGATGAAGCCAACTGTGAAAATACTTTGAACTTGGAAGAAATGATGATGAATATGGTGGAATGGATCGGATTGTTACTGTGAGCTATTGATATGGGAACTATCAGGAGACCGTAGGGGAAGATATCGACGCGTAGACGTTATGCACTTCTATGTTATTACCTTGATCGGCCATGAACGGACTAATGTGGAAACATGTTGGTGAATATCCCGATCATTGTGAGACAGGGAAAATGTTTGAGTGCTCTGCGTCAATTGTTCTGCTAGGCATTCGTTCAAGCTCTACAATAGGAGTTTGGCACCCATATCCTCGAGTTCTTGAAGATTCCTCAAGACGGGCAATCTGATGGTCCTACCTTTATCTGAGCTTATCAAGATAAATAAGTAAAAACGATGTGACTGACAGATATATATGGCGAAACCCTAAAGGGCCATAGCGTCAGTGGCAGGGATCCAGCACCAATGTTTTCATGGGTAGCAAGCAGAATGTCGATGAGGTGATGAACCAACTTTGGAAATACGTTGAACCTGGAGGAAATGATGATGACTATGATGTAATGGATCGGATTGTGGGTGTGAGCTATTGATATGGGAACTATCAGCAGACTGTAGAGGAAGATATCGACTCTGATGGCGTGAACGTTAGATTGAGTCATATTCGTATCACAAAAATACAAATGCTGACCTGGAAGAGTTTGCCGTCTGCTACAAAGTACGTTGCCACCGGGTCCCACCGTAACGTTGGATGGTAGTCGATGTTACACAACTTTAATCCTGGTATAAGCACCTACGTAGAAGCATCATAGATTTTTAAATCAAATGACATGTGGGGAGGTGATGGCGTTTGGAATTAAAGACATCCATAGGTCGGTGGTGTTGTGATTTAAACCCAAACAGAGGGGGTGAACTAGGTGGATATTAACAGAAATTTTGCAGAATGCACCAGCTTGAATGACAGCTAGAGTCTACCAAATCCATGTTTGAGAATATCCATTTCTTCTCCGGGCTGCAATACCCCTCATATTTCCCTCTCCCATTAACGATTATGGTGGTGGTCTTCAGGGGGACTAGTCGTCCCCGGCGGAGGAATAGCTCCAGTGCCAGTAACATCACATGCCAGAGCAGCGGTCGTATTTCCAGGCGACGCAAGTGGTAGAAGCATCAAAAGATAAGAGTCATCTTCTCCAATGCCTCAAAGTCCAAGAAATCCATCAAATCATTCCCATTCGCGTCTCGGAAGGAAAGTGCTGGAAGATTGAATGTTCGCTCGATCCGTGCCAGGACGGAAGTATGGTCGTAGACCATGAGGGCTGACAAAGTCCTTTTTCAATTAAGGGAAGATGAATATCATGGGGATGCGGAAGCCGTAAAGTTCGTATCCATCCTATGTGGGTCCTCTGTGGTTGATAGGTAAGACGGGAGAGGAGACGGTGTCAAAGTAGCCGCCGCGCTCGTCTTAGTTGATAATAAAAGGCGTCTTGTTCCAAAGGGGTGAATTACCGATGGCATGGACGACGTCAGAAATGAGGGAATCTCCGAGGACAACGTTATGCGGGGTTTCCTGCGTTAACGTAGAGGTGGGATCGAGAAATGTGAAGTGTAGGAGTGTCCCGGCTGCTGTGTCCGAGAAGAAATCTGAAAAGAATTTGTGGTTGGTGGTTAATGTTGTGTTGTCGTTGATTTGAAAGAGTTCTGGGGTAGATTCAAGGCGGAATGTTGTAACGTAGTCGGTCCAGCTAATGTTGAACTTGTCGGGCGTATTGAGAATCGTTCCGGAAGGCGGGATTAGCTTGGTTATAGCCTGGTTGTCGTTGGTAATCCCATGGAGGTGGCGGCGATTAGGTACATGCAGTGCGGCAATGTCTGGCCCAAAATAGAAGAAAAGTATCGCTCAGCAATGGGGAATTGCTTGGCTAGACTAAGCGTCGTGGGCAAGTCCTCCTCTGTAAAGTAGCCCATTGCAACCCCTCCAACAAGCAAAGTTCTCCCCTGGAAAAATGGAGTGCTAACAAATCCATCCATGCTCCCGTTGTTGAAGGCGTCATGGCTCGCAGTCCATGTCTGGCTAGGCTGCGATCCGAGTTGACATGTGTTGGGCACGTGAAAGGCATGTTGGAGTGTCCCGTTAGCATATGGATTCACTGCAGTGGGTTTCCGTCTGGACCAAGTGTATCGCCATCCCCGCGACCAAGGAGGCCGAATATATTCTTGAAAGAGTGAGCTTCCATCATAAGCACTATAATGTGTTCGATACTGGGAAGTGTGTCAGTTCCAGGGGGTAAGTTGGGATTCGGGAGACACCGGGTTGGCGGATGAGAATCGCTTGGCCTGGTGGGGGATTCATGATAATTCGGAGTGTGGCGTAGCATATCTGTGTCGGGTGCTGGACTTTCGCTGTTCCCAACCCGATACAATGGTAACCAGTTTGACATTCCACCTGCGCAAAGAAGCAGCGAGACGTCCAGTAATATCAAAGGGCATGTAGCTTGACATTTTCATTCCTCATACATTTCGGGCTCCAACCATAGACGATTCTCCCGTTCCAGGTCCGCACTACCCTACTCCAGAAACATTATCGAGCATGAAGATGACCCGTCGTCTGACAAATTTTTGCCAATCCACGTACTCAACAACGTTCGAGATGGACCAGGTTTCAGGTACGATCGATCAATTTGGGTGGGTCATCCTCTAGATAAGGCTGCGAAGTTTCCGATTAATGGGTTTTCTGTCTGTTTTAGGGAGGAATAAAAGTATTCAAGAACGCTCAAGAACAGTCGGTAAGGGGTGATCGTGGGTCCTACTGGGAATGGGTGCAGGTCCACTTCTATGTTACTACCTACTTCGGACATGATCGGAGTAATATGGAAATATGTTGGCGAATATCCCAATATTGTGTGAGACATGGCAATGTGTGAGTGGCCTGCGTCAATTATCCTGCAAGGCATCTGTGGAAGCTCTACAGTAGGAGTTTGGAACCCATATCCTCGAGTTCTTGAAGATTCCTTAAGAAAGGCAATCTGATCGTCCTACATGCATCTGAGCTTATCAAGATAAATAAGTAAAAACGATGTGACTGACAGATTTATATGGCGAAACCCTAAAGGGCCAACGGGTCAGTGGCAGGGATCCAGCGACAATGTTTTCATGGGTAGCAAGGAGAATGTCGGTCTAAAACCTTCTCGGGATGAAGCCAACTTCGAAAATGCGTTGAACTTGAAGTTAAATTGTGATGAATGTGGTGGAATGGATTGGATGGTGAGTGTGATTTATTAGTATAGGGACTATCAGGAGACCGTAGAGGAAGATATCGACTCTGCTGGCGTGGATGTGTTTGAAATTAAAGACATCCCTAGGTCGGACGCGCTATTATTTACACCCAAACAGAGAGGTAAAATAGGTTGATATTAGAAGGAATTTTTCAGAATGCAGCAACTTGAATAACAGCTAGAGTTTATCATCCATGTTTCAAACTATCCATTTCGTCTCCTTGCTGCCACACCCCTCACATTTCAATCTCCTACTAACGATTATGGTGGTGGCCTTCAGGGGGACTTGTCGTCCCCGGCGGAGGAATAACTTCAGCACCAGAAACCTCACATGCCAGAGCAGCTGTCGTATTTCCAGGGGACGCAAGTGGTGGAAGCACCGGGAAATTAGGCGTCATCTTCTCCAATGCCTCAAAGTCCAATAAATCCATTAAATCGTTCGCATACGCATCTCGGAAAGTAAGTGCTGGAAGATTGAATTTTCGTTCGATCAGTGCCAGGACGGAAGTATGGTCGTAGACCATGTGGCTGACAAAGTCTTTTTTCGCGTATGGAGAGATGTATATCATGGGGATTCGGAACCCGGAACGTTGATGTCTTTCGTATAGGGGTTCTGCATGGTTGATGGGTCAGATATCGTCAGGTCTCAGAGCAGCGGGAGGGGAGACGTCATCAAAGTAGCCACCGCGCTCGTCATAGTTAATAATACAAACCGTCTTGTTCCAAAGGGGTGAATTCCCGATGGCATGGACGATGTCAGAAATGAGGGCATCGCCGAGGACAATGTTATGCGGATTTTCCTGCGTTAACGTAGAGTTGGGATCGAGAAATGAAAAGTGGGGGTTTGTTCCGGCTGCTGCGTCTGCCAGGAGATCTGGAGAGAATTTGTTATTGGTTGTTACTGTTGGGTTGTCGTTGAGTTGAAAGAGTTCTGGGGTGGATTCAAAGGGGAATGTTGTAACGTAGTCGGTCCAGCTAAGGTTGAACTTGTCGGGCGTACTGAGAATCGTTCCGGAAGGCGGGATTAGCTTGGTTATATCTTGGTTGTCGTTGGTAATCCCTATGGAGGTGGCGGCGATTAGGTACATGCAGTGAGGCAATGTCTGGCCCAAAATAGAAGAAAAGTATCGGTCAGCAATGGGGAATTGCTTGGCTAGACTAAGCGTCGTAGGCAAGTCCTCCTCTGTAAAGTAGCCCATTGCAACCCCTCCAACAAGCAAAGTTCTCCCCTGGAAAAATGGAGTGCTAACACACCCATCCATGCTCCCGTTGTTGAAGGCGTCATGGCTCGCAGTCCATGTCTGGCTAGGCTGCTATCCGAATTTACATGTGTTGGGCATGTGAAAGGCGTGTTGGAGTGTCCCGTTGGCATATGGATTCACTGCAGTGGGTGTTCCGTCCGGACCAAGTGTAACGCCATCCCCACGACCAAGGAGGCCGAATATATTCTCGAAAGAGTGATCTTCCATGATAAGCACTATAATGTGTTCTATGCAAGGAAGGCTATCAGTGCCAGCGGGTAAGTCAGGATTCGGGAGAGACCCGGGTTGTCGTAGGTCTTTACGACCCAAGACGTGCAATGCTGCCTGCACGCTGTCATCGAGTTTGGCTCGATGTAAATTCGGCTCGCGTCCCGAGTCGTCACGCCGAGTACTGTCTTCGAGAACGACAGTCGAAGCGGCCCAAAAGAGGGTAGCAACAGTGGTGAATATTGAACACATGTTGTTCAGCGCCACCGGCCAGGCCTGTGTGACCATAAGAAAAATTGGGATTGGGTACTTCAATGTTATTACCTTCATCGGCCATGAACGGACTAATGTGGAGATATTTTGGTGGATATCCCAATTATTGTGAGACATGGAAAATGTGCGAGTGGCATGCGTCAATTTCCCTGTTAGGCATTCGTTGAAGCTCTACAGTAGGAGTTTGGCACCCATATCCTCGAGTTCTTGAAGATTCCTTAACAAAGGTAATGCGATGGTCCTACATGTATCTGAGCTTATGCAGATAAATAAGTGAAAACGATGTGACCCACAGATATATGTGGCGAAACTCTTAAGGGCCATAGTGTCAGGGGCAGGGATCAAGTTGCAATGTTTTCATGTGTAGCAAGCAAAATGTCGATGAGGTGTTTATATCCTTCTCAGGGATGAAGCCAACTGTGAAATACTTTGGATTTGGAAGAAATGATGATGAATATGGTGGAATGGATCGGATTGTGAGTGTGGTGAGCTATTAATATTGACACTATCAGGAGATCGTAGAGGAAGATATCGACTCTGCTGGTGTGGATGTTAGATTAAGTCATATTCGTATCACGAAAATTCAAATGCCGACCTCGAAGAGTTTACCCTCTGCTACAAAGTACGTTGCCACCTAGATAACTTTAATACATTTTTATTAAGCATGTATGAACAAGCATCATAGACATTTGACTAGAAGTTATTTCGTTTGGAATTAAAGACATCCTTCAGTCGGACGCGCTATTATGTAGACCCCAGCAGAGGCGGTGAACTAAGTTGATATTGACAGAAATTTTGCAGAATGCACCAACTTAAATAACAGCCAGAGTATACCTAATCCATGTTTGAGACTATCCATTTCTTCTGCTCTCTGCCATACCCCCCACATTTCCATCGCCTACTAAAGATTATGGTGTTGGTCTTCAGGCGGACTAGTGGTCCCCGGCGGAGGAATAACTCCAGGGCCAGTAACATCACATGCCAGAGCAGCTGTCGTATTTCCAGGGGACGCAAGTGGTGGAAGAACCGGGAAATTAGGAGTCATCTTCTCCAATGCCTCAAAGTCCAAGAAATCCATCAAATTGTTCGCATTGGCATCTCGGAAAGTAAGTGCGGGAAGATTGAATTTTCGTTCGATCAGCGCCAGGACGGAAGTATGGTCGTAGACCATATGGCTGACAAAGTCCTTTTTCGCGTATGGAGAGATGAATATCATGGGGATGCGGAAGCCGTAACGTTGGTATCCTTCGTATAGGGGTTCTGCGTGGTTGATGGGTAAGATATTGTCAGGTCTCAGAGCAGCGGGAGGGGAGACGTGATCAAAGTATCCGCCGTGCTCGTCATAGTTGATAATGAAAAGCGTCTTGTTCCAAAGGGGTGAATTCCCGATGGCATGGACGACGTCTGAAATGAGGGCATCGCCCAGGGCAACGTTATGCGGGTTTTCCTGCGTTAACGTAGAGTTGGGATCGAGAAATGAAAAGTGGGGGAGTGTTCCGGCTGCTGCGTCTGCGAAGAAATCTGGAAAGGATTTGTGGTTGATGGTTACTGTTGGGTTGTCGTTGATTTGAAAGAGTTCTGGGGTAGATCCAAAGGGGAATGTTGCAACGTAGTCGGTCCAGCTAATGTTGAACTTGTCAAGGGTGTTGAAAATCGTTCCGGAGGGCGGGACTAGCTTGGTTAAATCCTGGTTGTCGTTGGTAATTCCCATTGAAGTGGCTGCGATTAGGTACATGCGGTTAGGGAATGTCTGGCCTAAAACAGAAGAAAAGTATCGGTCTGCAATTGGGAATTGCTTCGCTAGACTAAGCGTCGTAGGCAAATCCGCTTCTGTAAAGTAGCCCATTGCAACCCCTCCAACAAGCAATGTGCTCCCCTGGAAAATTGGTGTACTAACAAATCCGTCCATGCTCCCGTTGTTGAACGCGTTATGGCTCGCGGTCCATGTCTGGCTCGGCTGCGATCCAAGTTGACATGTGTTCGGCATGTGAAAGGCGTGTTGGAGTGTCCCATTGGCATATGGATTGACTGCAGTGGGTTTCCCATCGGGACCAAGCGTGAAGCCATCCCCACGACCAAGGAGGCCGAATATGTTGTCAAAAGAATGGTTCTCCATCATAAGCACAACAATATGTTCGATGCCAGGAAGGGTGTCAGTGCCAGCGGGTAAGTCAGGATTCGGAAGAGACCCGGGCTGTCGTAGGTCTTTACGACCCAAGGCGTGTAATGCTGCCTGCACACTATCATCGAGTTTGGGTGGATGTAAATTCGGATTGTGTCCCGATTCGTCGTCACGCCGAGTATCGTCTGCAAGAACGACTGTCCCAGCGGCCGAAAAGAGGATAGCAGCAGTGGTGAATATTGAACGCATATTGTGCAGGGCCACCCACCGGTTAGGGCTGAGTGACAGAACGCGCGGCAGAGCCATTTATATACCCTGGACATCAATCTGAGAACGTTCGTTTAGCATTTCATGTCAGAACTAAATAAAGACAGAAGAATCCCTTACACAAGGCTCTGCCCTGGCCTTCAGATATATTCCCAGCCCGAATCAATGGTAAATCATAGATTTCCCCCCACGCTTAATGGTTATTGTGAGGTTCCACGAATTTATGATAACAAGACAAATTTCGTAGGGTTTGAGGAGACAACGAAGAACATGTCTGCCTGCATTAAAAAAAAAAACCCCCCTTTCGTACTGTTATAGAATCTCGGTTCGTTGTGTAACAATAATAGTATTGTTTCCCACCTTGTCAAATTCTCCCACGTCCGCAAGAAGCTTTCTTCCGAGTGACAGAGAAATCCATCAGGATCAGGGCCAAGAAATCCGAGACTTCCGAGATATAAATCGATCCCTCCAGGATGGAGATTCAAGTCCAACAGGGAAGATCGACCTGTGGTGCATCAATGGCATGCGATCAGCATGCGTTCAAGTTCAAAAAATCAGATAACAACCTTCACATCTCTCTCATGAATACCCTCAATGAATGCTTCCACAGTCCCTATAAGGGCTATTTCAAATTTCCAGAACATATCACGGGGAAACATTTCTGTTCAAGATGTGATTACGTAATAGAACGCTACGCTTTTCCACAAGGAAATTTTTTCAAACAAATCTTGACATAAATGTAGTTTAAATGCATTCTGAAGTATCTGAAATACTGGGAAAAACATAGTATCTAATATGGTTTCATGATAGCTATAAAGG